>JACXIT010000047.1:173641-280016 GCA_014737525.1 Bombus difficillimus | reverse complement strand
ATCGACATCTGGCAATCATCTTGCCCGAAGAATAGAGGCTGTGTGTGGCGAGCCACGGGGCAGAGGCCCTTGGAATGTTTATTGTCAAGTGTCGCTACGAATATTTCTCTATAAGAGAGCTATACAATTACTCTATACCTCTGTTAGGTAAACGTTCATCCCGTGACCGCGGCTACGTTCGGCGACTAGACCTCGCCTCAAGCCCAAGCTCATTGTCTCAAGTTTCAAACTATTGTATTTGTAAAGACTACAGTACTAGGAATTTTCCGAAGAATTCCAAAGGAAGCGACCGGTGTCATTTCATCTCCGACATATATATATATATATAAATGTGTGGTTTAATATATTTAATATGCTGTTTAGTAACTAAATGGGTAATTTAACCGTTGTTGCACATGTGCGTAGATAAAATACAAATAAAATTTAAATTATTTCATACTTTTTAGCGCTTTTCGAAGCCAGTAATATTTTTTTGGCAACATATCTTTTATAATGTCCTATGTATGAAAAAATGTTTCGTAATTAAGAAATATTACGAGTATTATGTAATTTCTTTTTAAATAAGAACCACTATATTTATGTATATTTGTCACATAATTGTTTGTGCAATTATTGATGCAAGCAATAATCTTGCAACTTATGGTATTACAAATTCAAAATATATATAACTGAATCTATATACTTAATTTAAAATAAGCGACTGTGTTTATTTTTTTCTGTTTAATTATATTACAGTTTATTAATTTTACCTCTCAACTACAAAATGAGATTCGTTTACATATCTGATTGCACTCTCATTCATTTGCAACAAAGAATAGAGCAACTGTTTTTATGTAATTTATTATTAGAAATTTTTCTACATACAGGGTATTTCATTTAATTTGACTATCTTAAATATGTCACTTATTTTTTACGATGAGAAAAGATATCAGAAAAAGAGAATATTCGATCCGAAGGGACAAAAGTGATAGGCAAAAAATTTTTCTCAAGCTCACTTTTTCGAGACTTCAAGATCATCGAAGTACTTTTAAATGGGACTACATATTTTCATTACAACCGTCTTATAGCTCATAAAAAGAACAAATTGGACGATATGCAATATGTTGACCTTCGCGTGACCTTCAACGAGAAAATCATGAAATGTTTGCCACTATTTTCAATACTCGTTTGGGTACGGTAAATGGAAATCTCAATTTTATTGGAACAATGCGTCGTGTAATTGTTCCTGATGTTTAGAAACAGAATGTTCCCTGATCGTTGGATAAGACGTGATGCAAGAATTTGTTGGTCAGCGCGATTGTCGGACTTACGCTACTTGATACTTAAAAAAATAAAATTTATAACGATACACCCACAACACCAGAAAACATACGAGAAATGGTTCTACACAAATGTACATCAATTACTACAGAAGTATTTAAAAATATAGAGAAATCATATATTCGCCGCCTTCAAAATTGAGGTTAACGGTGCACATTCTGAACACATTCTGAAATAAATATTTTTATTTTGCATTGAAACATACAAATCTTATTATTATTTGTTATTTACAAAAAGAAATAAAAAAGATAAAGAATGTTATCACAACAGTGAATTGAATAGTTTATTATGAAAACTATAATTATGAATGTTCTTACATATGTATGTAAACATGTATGTAAATTATTCTTGTGCATTTTGAATAATTTTAGAAATGGAAATAAATAATAGTATTAGGTTGTCCGAAAAGTTTATTGTTTTACATTATTTTGTCGAATTATGTACGATCCATTTTGTTCTGTCGAGATAAACAGTGCGAAATTTCACATACTTGGTTTTACGTTATTATGAAGGTGCACCGTTGCAAGAAACACGTTTGCGAAAGAAAGACACTTTCCGGACAACCTAATATATAAAGTAACGATATATAAATAATAATGTAATAATATATGCAATAATATAATAATAATATATGTAATAATAGAAATAATAACGTAATAATAATAATATATAATAGTATATAAATAAATGAAAATAAATAAAAATAAATATTTAAAAATATTTGTTTAATATTTATATGTATAAATATTTTAAATCAGTACACGTAGTTGCACTGAATTTTCTGTAAACGCGTGAAACAGAGTGAAAGGTACCGATCACGAAAAAAAGAAGAAAAGAAAGAAAGACAAAACGAAGGTAAAACGTGAGCAGCTTTTGAAAACAACATTCGCAAATTAGCTTTTGCTAACAATTTATTTTAAAAAAGTACCTACTGCAATATAACAGCATAAAACCTTTAAAAAGGCAAGTTGTCATAAAATACGAATATTATAGCTGACGATTCGAGAGAATATTTCAATCACTAGAATCGTTATATCTGTTGAAAAAGCACGAAAAATCTCGAGACTTCAGGCTCTTACAGCAAAATGAAAGGTTACACTCTACTTGACAATATGGACTCGAAATCCAAGAAGGAATGCATATCAAGGTCGATCTCTCAAGCCACCCGCGGCTCTCTCTTATTATCGTTCAGTAAATCCGAAGTTAATTAGAGCTCAAGTGGAAAGCCATTTCGTTCTGTACGAACTAATCGAGTTCGAAGGAAAGATGTACATACATAAAAAATTCCTCTGGATCGGAAATGGATTGTGGATCCAAACCGCTATAAGAGTTACGAAAATAAAAGGTACATATCATATATCTGATATGTATAAATGCACATTGAACGCCTTTGTCGATATTAGAAAAATGGTTAAAGTTTTATATCATTTAATACGTTCGAAAGTATTTAGAACTGTGTACATTTGTATACACTGTGCATAAACTAGTACAGCATACACTATGTAAAGTAAAATAGCTATTTAATATATGAAGTATCTCGACTATGAGAGTATGCCACTCCGTTGTGTACGGAAAATTAGAAAAAATCGGTTTACGAGTTTTTGACTCTGATACACTTCTCTAAGAAATCTGAAGAGAATAATTTAATAATCATGAATAAATATAAAAGCTATTAAAACTATAGACATTAACATAGTCACAGTAAAAACTAAGGCAATAATATAGACAAATACAATCTTCCGAACCTCTAGAAAATCGATTTTTCAACTACACATTTTGGAAACATTCATAGACATGTACGTCACTATGTAGAACATCACTGACATTTTCATCATTTTTCATTAAATAGAGCAAAAGAAATGGAGTTTAAACTGTAAATTGTGTTTTGCCTTATAACTACCGTTGCAGTAAGGATAGCAGCTTGACACTTTCCGGAAAGCGTTTTCTTCGAGATGTCTATTGAATGATATGCGCCAAGATCAAATTGCTTTGGAGACAATTTTATCATGCTTATTCGACTATATCCTTCGCGGTTACTTTTTTCCGTAGATCTTCACCCATCTGGAGAATAACGTTACGATGCTGGTGACAAGTCATTTTTGTCGCCGTGTACATACCGCGTACATACATTTATTTTCTATTTCTAACTGTTTTAACTTTGAAGTTAACCTATTTTCGGTTTCCAATCGTCATATGCATGTAATCACATTATAAAAATTTGTACAATATAAATTAATTAAATTCATATAAATCAAATATAATTATTTTTAATAATCAGTAATTTAACCGATAAAACTTTCCAACCAATCTAACATGTAATCAATATTTCATTCAACGAATTCTACCTTAATGCAATTTTATTTTGATTTTAATAACTACATTCAATCAATAATCAATGATCAAACATATAAATAGATTAACAATCTAACTAATATCACTTTATGTATTACTAGTAAGTAAAATACTGCATCTTAATATATGTATATATATACTAAAAATATAGAATATGTAAAATACAGCGGCTACAAAAAATATTTGTACATCATTGTGTTCATTATAGCGCTTACGTATTAATTATTAAGTCCAAATATATTAAATTTCGTATCATTCAGTAATGCTTTCATATGATTATTATAATTCCATAAAAAAGAGCTTCATTGAAAAATAAGAATTTGTACCCTTACAAGCAATTAATTCCTTTTTCAAAAATAAACCAACAAAGCTTTTCAATCAACCAAATGCGTAATCAATACTTTAATTAATTTAACGGATTCCACCTTAACATCTTAAATTCTTTACAATGACCGAAAACTTCTCTGCATCTATAGTAAAAAATTGGCGAAGCTAATCAATGTAGGAATTAAAAAAAACACATTTTAGACCATTTTTATGTAAAAATACGTCATGACATACACGGTATGTCAGTGGGCGTTCGTAATAATTTTGATATCGGATGACTATGTGACATACTATATATGGGGAGTATGAGTAAAATAACGTTTTAGTTAAAATTTCTAAAAGATAAACACCCAAAAAGTTATTATTTTATTAATTTAATTATTTCAAAAATGAGAAAATTATATAAAATGTACATAATAGGTATAAACATTATTTACACTTGTAAGTCAGAACAAACAAACACATACAATATAAAAATTTTACTATAATATGAAGATATATTTATACATATAGCTAAATAAACAAAATTCTCTGAAGTAATATAAATTATAAATAATCTTCATAATAGTTCTTGAAAGTCTCTTCGAAACATTAACCTACTTATCTTTACAGCCATTGTTTTTCTGACCGGCGTTTGAGAATTGACTAAAAATATTCATGAGGTACATGTGTTATCGCATGTCATCAGCGAGATATACAAATATGCTATATTATCTGTTTCAAACGTGTTAATGCAATTCCATTCTGATATTGATCGATAGCTAGAAACGAACATCACTCACCTTGCAAATTAATTTGCATTGTAGAAAGTCAGTTCAGCGACAACACACCTCCTGTAATGTGGATAGATCGAAATTTGGTGCTTCTGGATACAGAACCTGTAGGAAGTGTGGTGACTAGAGCCCGTGCGGAAGACAACGAACAAGATCAGCTAACTTATGGCTTAGAACCTCTTGGACACAACTACAACGGAAATGACAGTCCGCAACCGCCGCTTCCTTTCTTTATCGACAATAGCACCGGCATTATCTACGTTAATGAAACGCTCAAAGGCAAAGTGAGTGTCACTTTTAATCCATCTTAACCATTTTCCTGTTCAAATCGTTTGTAAACACACTACCCTTTTTACCCCCTTTTACTCTCCTTGTAAGTAAATATTGTTTAATTATTGGATAAAGTTTTACACCATTATTCGTAAATAGTGTTTTCTTGTTGTCATTGAAAATTTGTCGATTTAATATCAAAGCAAGGAATAACATTGCTCGTGCAGTGAGGAAGAGGCAATAAATACAGTAATTTTGTAGATAAAATGTAATTTTGTTTGTAAAACGCTTTTTGCTTTTGACGTTAACTAACTTAATCGGCTTTGAATGTCGGTGAAATATAACGAATGAAACAATATTAATATATCTTAATATTTTTTCAAATAATATTTAATTAATCTATTTGATTGATAAAAATAACCTAATTAATGCTTAAATATAAAGGTAGACACAAAAGATGTTGGCACGTACCGTTTCTGTAATAAATTTTATACCTGTTTGGATAATAAAACTTAATATATTTCGTGTTTGGTGATGGTTACAAAAACAAAATTTTTGGAAATTTGAAATTAAATGAAAGAAAGAAAATCTCAAATGATGAAAAATTAATGTTTCGTGAGTCGTTAGTAATATATGTATTATAGCCAGTATACACGGATAAAATTTATTTTACGTTAATAAGAATATTTAACCAGGAAAAATCCAAAAGTATATTGCATTATATTTAAACCATATATATTCTAAACAGCTTAATTCCTAAAAATTGATAGATTTTTAACTATAAAGAAGATTGTACTGATGGTTAATCTTATTCCCCGGATCTCAGCTGTTACATCTTTTTATTTCTTGAAATCAAAAATCGTCTAAAAGCTTTAAAGAACTTAACTTCAGTGTTACTTCAAAAAGTTAATAAGAAATATCTACCGGTCTATCACTCTGGAAGGGAATTACTTTTGAAATATTTACAGCTAGCTATGAAATAGACTACACAGATGCTAGACTAAAATTAAAAAAATATTATATAATAATAAATTCAGTATTTAATTTGCAACAAAAAAGTTTGAAATCATTAACTTTTTTTAAGATTTATCTGGTGTTAAACGGAAGAAGAGAGACAAGAGAGAGACTAATTTTACAAGTCAACAATTTATTTGACTATCGTGTTTATATTTCTGTATTTTTATTACATTACTATTTTTGTCTATTTTATAAATTTATATTCTTTATTAATAAATTGTTCTAAAAATCATGATAAAATCGGCAAGGGATTCTACGCACAAAAATAAGTCGAATGAAATTTTTTTCATTAGACGGCGCTTTGTTTCCAACAAATACAAATTTGGAAATTTATATAAATTTGGAAATTTAGCAGCAAGTTATTTTACACGTGAAAATAGAATACAATTTTTTCGTTGAAGGCTTTATTATAAAGAAACTAGAGGTTGAACGTGTTTAGTTAAGATTTCATGTATCTGATACATGTGTACTTGATAAATTTTCAAATAGAATTTTTTAAAAAACGAAGTGTTCTATGAAAAAATTTCTACATTTCTGACTTATTTCTTTATGTGGAGTCGAATAGAATAGAATAATAAATAATATGGTAATAATAGGAGTTGGCGTTCAGATAAGTGAATTCAATTGATAGAAGTTCAGGTGACTAGATACTAAAATTTTGTTTCTATAAATGAAGTTTAGATAAACAGAGGTTTACTGTGTTCTTTATTTTCGTACTCTTTATAGTCATCGCCTAATTAGAAGTCATGGTATAGTACCACGCAATGTCATGGTGGTGCATTTAAGTGGTCAAGATCTCGTGGTTAGATGAGGGCAAAGTACGCACGGTCACCTTTTTTCCCTGTCCGAGACGACGAGAACGTAACACAAGCTGCGTATGGTCGACATTCGGGGATTGAACGACGTTTCTTGTTTCTTCTTTCCAGGGAGGGCAGAACCTGTTCCTTTACGTGACCGTCTCTGACGGTCAGCTCACGACAAAGACCGAAGTCTACGTCACTATCAAGAACACTTCGGGTCCCAAGGAACCCGACTGGACCAGGTAGGTTCTTCGTCGAGGACAAAATTGTTTGCGCATCGATTGATGAACCAATTCCGATCTTCCATGTTAGTCACGAATACTCACTCAGAACATCGCTTCTATCCGCAGAAGTGATATAACAACCGAATCTTTTTATCGTTTGCTAACTTTGCTGTTTGATTTTTAATTCTTGGAATTCTTTCTTTTTTTTTTCTTTTTTAAAAATAATCTTTAAAGTTGCATTAATTACACAAAATTTATTATTATTGACGATACTTTGGGACAAGTATGTTGTAGGGAGTTAGATTTTGTTTTAGAATTTTGAGTCTCAGAAAGAAGAATATTTTTAATACTTGTTTATGATCGTTGAGATTTTTGTTCTCGTTAATTTTGAATATAGATTGAATCTCGATATATCTGCAGCAGTTCAAACGGTTATTCTACTTTAAGATTTTTATTTTTAGGCCATTTACAGCATCTTTTTTACAAGGAATCCATATAACGATCACCTCTGTCGATATTTTGGGCACACGTATATCGATAATATCTAGAAATTTTTTTAAAGAAAAGCGATACCTGGCAGTAATATAAACCTTCAAATGCATTCACTTTAAAAAGGAAATATTTTTATGATTTTCATAGTTTCGGTCGTTCTGTATATCATTTTTTCATATATTTTCAGCCACTGTTCCAGACATCCTTCAAACTTAAAACAGATTAACTGGGAATCTTACATGAATTACGAAAGTAAAATCTTCCTACTTATATTGTCGCCGCTATAGATCCATCACGATTATTTGTCAAGTACGCACATTACAAATTGAAACATTAACTTTATGGTGTAACCTATTTTGAATTTACGCTATTTGTATTAGATTGAATATTAGCAGTAATTATATTTCTGTTGAGAAATCTTTCATTAATTTGTATCGTATGCGGTATTACAGAATCTTTACATTCATTGTTCAAGGAAACTTCGCGTTATTTTTATAATATATTCAAAGCCAGTTAATGGAATTTGTCGTAGAATTCGATGTTAATGAAAGTGTAATAGCTTCTTTTTGTTGCCCTGTCTACTTCTTCTCAGAAATACCTAGATATGATATTATCCAAACAAAGGTGCAATTATCTTTAATTGTTACATAATTTTATCCTTTATGAACAGAATTGCATTTTTATTAATATCGAGGATAATATATTTCTTCTAATATTTTTGATGTTATTCAATACGAAACGTCCATGACGATTTTCTAAAGTTTTCTTACAGTTCTTTGGAGGAGTTTCAAGATATTTATATTGGCAGTTACGGGAGCGTATTCTCGTACTGAATGTTTGTCGTCTTATTTTAACTAACACTATTTGATGATGCCAGTAATGTGTTTGCTTTTTATGTTGTACTGTAATATTGAACATACCGGCTTGAGAATTTAGGATTCTAATGAATATTTATAGCTATGTGACTAAGTCTACTTTGAATAATTTGACGAGAAAGCTATGAACAGTTATTAGAAAATATCGATTTCTATGTGTATATAATTTCAATAATTTATTGAAATGAATAACTATATAACATAGCAAGTCGAAAATACATACAGTTTTATAGATGTCTACTGTTAGATAGCAAGTCACAAAGATAGAAAAACATTTATCGATGTTGCTAAACGTATTTGCGTGTGACGAAAAATGAGAATGTTTGATTATAAAATACAATTGTCTTTATTTCGTAAATTATACTCGTAATTTAAAGTATGAAATTTTCACGCAAGCTAATTTAGTAATCAATATCAGTACCTAACTCTTACATATATATATCGTATGAATTTAAATTCGTTGTCCTTTTTTAAAATCACAGCTGTAAATTAAAGAAAATCATTCTTTAAATTTGTAACAACGTATTATAGGTAGAAACAAGAACTATAGTAGAATATACTATCTTAAAATATTTCAAATCGTGCAGAGTTCCTGCGTTATAATTTCCTCGGTTAAAGGAATTGTTGCAATAAGGTTCAGCTCTGTTTTCCAGTAATTTGATTAGATCAACAAAGGCCAAGTCAACATTTAATATAGTCAACTAATATTCCTAAAAATATACTTTTGCATTTTTTAATATAAAACCTACACGATTCTTTTCCTTCTGATAAATACAATTTAGATGCAGATCAAATGCACATCTTTATTGATCTTCTGACTATTACGTTATTAAATGGTTAAAAACAATTATTTTAAAGTGAAATAATTGAAGAAAAAAATAATCTGATAGCTTCGAAGATATGTCCTTTGAACAGCCTTTCAAATAACTTTTAAATAACTGCCCACAACGTGTTTTAAGAAACGAATAATATTAACTTAAGTTGTTAAGTTGCTTTAGCTTAATTAATGTTAATATGTATATGTAGAACTATAAACTTGACGCAAAATTCGTTAACAGCACATTGAATTTAAAAATTGTTCTTCATCTGCGGCTTTCATATGTAAGCCTGTTTCACTAGATTACAATTGAAGATTTATCAATTGGAAGATTAAGGTGATAATAATACACTTCATTAATTACAAGATAAACTGGTGTCAATATTATAAAGAATTATCTATATTTTAACTTATCATCGAATGAAAATTCTTCAGTTTTATGAACATAAACTTCATGATTTAATTAAATATAGTTCTTCTGCAATATTACGCAATATAATTATTGCAAGTCTTATAAGACTTGTAGTCTTCAAATATCGGAGCTACTTTCTCATTGTTGCAAATCCTCGAATTACCGATCTGTAACGTGCTTTCAAACCAACACCACAATTTTCCTTAAACTGCCCCGTGGTCGATAGAGCAAAGAAGCCACAGACTTGGACGAATCTACAAGTCTCAACCAACTTGCTAGAAAGTTTCGTCGATAAATCACGAGGAACGTTGTATGACCTTTCAGAGAACTACCAGAATCCCGTTCCATTATTCATGCTCCAGTTCGTTAACAATATCTTTGAATCGACTGAAAAACGTTTCGGTGACCGACATGACTCGACTCTATTCCAATTTTTCCTCGGCAGGAGCCCTGTAGGTTCTGCTGGCAGAAGACGCCCGCCATTGTTACCGGGAGTAGTTCCTGGACAGGGATTATTCCGTAAATTGGGGATACCGCCGTCACCAGTGGCTGTGCCACCCAGTATTCCGAAAACGACGAAGTTACAGCCTGAAGACGCGAAACAGCCCGAGGTTGATCCCGGTCCTGGCACCACCGGTGTTCCGCAACAGCCCATGGAGGAGAACGAGGTCGAGGGGCCACCTCTCAGCTCGAAAATTGCACCTGCCGAGGCACCGCCTTCCCAAGATATAGCGACCACGTTGGTACCAGTCACGGCGGTCTGCGTGCTCGTCGTGGGCCTCGGTATGGGTGCGTGGTCCCTCAGAAACAAATTTTGCAGGAATCGGAAATCCAAAGAAGACACGGTATGGAAACACGTTCTGTAGATGAAATCGTTGGAAACACACCGTGAGCCTAAATTCATAATACGAGCGAAGTTAAAAAGATTCTATGGCTCAAAATAAAACAAAAATCAAAGTTAGGTTGAACTCTTCGTTTTTGAGGAAGTATATATACAAGCATACGTGTATTCGAGATAATTCTTGACAAAACATGTTCGAGCTTCATTCTCTTCAAAACGGAGCGTTAATGTAGTTCTGTTATTCTTGATTCTAGTTTATATCGAGCCATAGAGTCTCCTTAAATTTCACTTGTATCACGAATTCAGGCTCACGATGTATAGTAAAATATAAAATTTTATCTTATTGCAATTGCAAAACTCGAATTTTTACGTCGCTCTTGAATGTTGCTCTCATTTTCACAAATATTTTTTAATGTTTTAAGAAAATGTTTCACATAAAATTGAAACAAGGAATCATGCATTAGATCTTTAAAAACCTTAAAATTTGTCAATGGTATGAGTTTCATGGTCTTCTTCTGAACATTAATAAAAATTCCAAAAATCGAGTTAATCTATCATGAAGTTGATAAATTCATTGCTTCGATCAAACGCAATAGCGTGAAAAAGATTTAACGATTTTTAGTTGAAATTGTTATATTTATTTCAAATATCCTTTTGTTGTATTTTTACTACAGTATTTTTTATGCTTTTTTCAAATAACTCTTATTATACGTTTTAACAAACAATTGTAGTATATATAATAAATAAATTTTGTAAAAATTCTTAGTTTTGTATTATTATTGTAATAATATTATACACTATCGACATTGTAAAATATTGTTATTCATTGCAGCATATAGTTACACAGAAATCTATCTTAATACTATGAAAAGGATCGTACATGAAATAATGACATAATCGAACATTGAAAACATCTTTCATAATATAAATCTGTAATATAACATTTTATACATATTTCAAATATTTTTATAATTTAATGTAGTTATCTTTAATATAAATCTTTTAACAATTTTTTTTCAATAATTAAAAAATAATTTATTCATTAACACTTACAAGTTTTAGTATGCATGATCAATTTATTGTTAAAGAAGTGAAGTAATTGAATACAATTTTTTTAGAACTTTCCGAAACAATAATTTTTTTTTTATTTTTTTTATTCAATTATTTACAAGCAATTCTTTTACAGAATTTTCAGTAAATTTTTTTGGCATGGTTCTGTAGCTAGGATTATAAAAGTTTATAGTGAGTTAGATTCTTGTTGAATCTGATGCTTCAATCTAGAGAGTAATGCCTTTTTAGCCTGCGGATCTGATCCGTCTTATCCAGTAATTGGGTAACTAATGGGTTTTGGTGATTGTTAACTCTTATATGATATCTGTTTCTGAACTTTGAGATTTCTTCTTTGACTGTGGGTATCAATAATTTTCTTATATTCGTTTGTATAGAAAGAACAAGCTTCAGTCAGTGTCTCAAATATATCAGACGATCCATCGCTTGTCTTAAAAAGATGGCGAGGACCAAAAGCGCATAACAATCGATATGAACCCTGGGAAAAAGAGAATCAAAGTGCACAGAATAAACAAGAAGACAAATGGGAATTTCCACGGCATCGATTAAAGGTTGGTAATTATAACAATTTAGAAACAATCCTGATATATAAAGTTATTTTCATACATTTTGAAACAGCTAAAGAAATGGGATCTATAATAATAATTAATGTCTAATCATTGTAACAATTTTGAAAATAATATTTTGTATAGGCTTTATTAATAACTTAAAATACAATAAATGCATAAATATCTGCATTTTAAGAATTAATCTCCGATACAACATTTTTACATATTACTATTTTCGTCTAAGGAATAACTAAATTCCTTATTTTTCAAATCTTGTTCAACAGGTCTTTAATATTCTTGGCGAGGGTTGCTTCGGTCAAGTTTGGAAATGCGAGGCTTTAGATATTGATGGGAAATCAGGAGCAACTATTGTGGCGGTGAAGACGTTAAAAGAAAATGCCACTGAAAGAGAGCGGCTAGATCTTGCACAAGAATTACGAGTCATGAAAAATTTGGATCCTCATCCCAACGTAGTCAGATTGTTAGGTTGCTGTACAGAGCGCGAACCGATGTTCGTGATTTTAGAATACGTAAGCGGTGGAAAGCTACAGAGCTTTCTAAGAGCATCTAGAGAAGAAAGAAATCATGGTGGACCCGGATTGACGTCCAGGGACTTAACTGGATTTGTTTACCAGGTATAATATTTTATTAAATCACATTTTATCCGTGTTGCGTCATTGGTAACTTCCAATTGTTTCAATTGTTGTTTCTCTAACTGTTAAGAAATTCTATAATTCATGCTTTTCTGTCAATATAAAATATACGTTTAGGAGATAAAATAATGGTACTGTTTTGTATTTTGAGCATTAATTGGATTATTGTCGCGATATTCGAAATATCGGAAGATTTAACTGAAACTTTTTTAATTTTAACGAATGTAAGCGATACTCAAATATGGATTAAAGTGAATACGATGATGCTTTCAATAACGTAGATATACAAAGTAAACATTTTGACGATGATACTGATACAAAAAATGGAAGTGATGATGAAGAAACTTTTAATAGAAAAGACGGAAGAGAATATTTTATGATCGCAAGTGCTTTAAATGCTCTAGATCTTCCTTCTGTAAGAACTAGAGTTGAAAATATGTATTATAAATGCGTTATCTGGATTACAGGAGGACTATTGCTAGGAACAAGTCGAGTACATTTCTCGAATCATTTTTTAACGGATAAAATTCCTTATACAATTATTAATTACATAAATAAGTTCTATACACGGAGAAACTGTCAAACCGTTTATAAACGATATGGGTAAAATAGAAATGAAAGTTTCTGAACAGAGAAACAATATTGCAGTCAAATGATTTCTCCCGAAAGCAAACAGTGCAGCATATTAATAAATATAACATTACGAAATGTTCGATTTAATTCTTTCACTTCTAGATTTGCCTGATCTTAATAGCACACGGTTGAATTTATCTTGACAGTTTCTTTCATAAAATATAAAAAACATGTAGATAGTATTCCATTTAAAAAACTGAAGGTGACTTTCGTTTCTCAAAAAATATTACAAAAATAAAAAGTTCGCCTATGCTATCATATTTGCTATAGAAAACATTAGAACTTCTTCACATTTCACCTTTAGTAAATATTTACTATTTGAAAAAGAGGCGCTACTCCTGAATATCATGAACACTCTGTATATTAATTTTTTCTTCAAACGAGAACTTTTTAATAACATGCATCTTTAAATATCAATTTTATGAATTATTTTGTATAAAAAATTTGATAAAGATACAATAAAACTTGTTTTTTCTACATAAGAGGAACATAATCATTTTAAATGCTAACTATAAAAATGAAAATATCGTTAATGGCGTTATGCGTGTAATATGCTTATTAATTTCTTTCTGTTCTTGATTTTTGATTAGCTAATATGTTGATTCGGTTACATAGATACAGTATTTAGAAACTGAAAATAAAATGATTTGAAAGTTGAGTGACAATACATATACATAGTATATTATTGGTAATTTAATAATTTATTGAATACTATTTATATATACGTAAAAAGATTTTTCCATAAACATCCTTATACTACTTATTACTTTTTAGCTTTTTAAATTATTCTAAATATTATGAGATATAGGATAGAAAATCAAAAACTAGAAAAGGAGCCAACTGTAGAGTTGGTTACGTAGTAAAGAATGAGCCAGTAATTGATCATGCATTTAAAAAATAAAAATATTATTTAAATGAATAATAATTATAACATCTATGTTTATTAAAATACATAAATTAAATTTTATATATCTTTATCATACAAAGCGTATTACATAATACATGTCTACTGGTTAAAATATACATATACGTAACTCATTATTAAATCCTAAGAATGGGATCCTCCGTATAATACGATAGTTAACTTCTGAAAAAATTCCGTATTTTGCGAATCCGTATTATACGAAAGAAGACATTAATACAAAAAATAAAGTTAGGTGTTCCAAAAATTAACAAAAATATACTACTTTCTTTTTGTAACTAAAAGAAATATGCTTATTAAAACTATCAGTAATTAATTAAAAGTATTACATGTCAATATTACATAGGCAATAGTTTCTTCTTCATCACTGTTAAACATTATTAAACGAGAGCCTTCTTTTCCTAGTAAAATATCTTCATTTTTTGAGCTTTGTTAATTTATGTATGGTATCTACTTATATCAGTTTAAAAAAATTTTATCGACTTTTTATTAGAGAAACCTTTTAGTTGCTGTTACTCTACAGTGAAAAAACTCCGAGATGCAAAACGTTAATATTCCACGAACTAAAAACAAATTTGAAATTTCAATATTCAAAAGTCCCGTACGCAAATTTAAGATGCGCTTGCACTTAAAAATTGTCATTGCGTGCCGTTCTGTACAGGGATTTCCTCAATTCTCAAACCGTGTTATACGAATGCCGTTTTATGCACAAATTTTCCCAAATCTCGAACCTTAAAGCAAATCCGTAGTGTAACTAACTTTTCCGGTAAAGAATATGCACCCTGAGTATTAAATTTAATTATTATAATTATTATATTTAAAATTATTATATTTAAATAATTATTATATTTAAAAATGTATATGTTATTTTCTATTTGTATTATTCCATGCTGTAACTCAGTTTGTTCACTTTAGTTACAGTACGATTAATACAAGTAAAACACTAATATATATTTTTTCAATTACTAATACATCTAATAGTAAGAGAAAAAGATTATTTCTATTATTTATATCATAATTTCTATGAAAGAGAATATTATTATATTTAATAGCGCAAGAACAAAACAAAACATAATTGGTTAGCTGAATCCATTATTAAAAGTAAATATTTTTCAGCGATTTTAAATATACTTAATAGCTTAATACAAAATAAAATCAACTAAATATATAATCTCTCAGATCATTTGTATAATTGCAATAACTACATTTCAGAAGCAAGCATTAATGAATGTTATATTCAAATACTATTTACATATTATAGATAGCCAAAGGTATGGAATATTTGGCTTCGAAAGGAATTATACATAGAGATCTAGCCGCGAGAAATATATTGATAGACGAGAATCGTGCATGCAAAGTCGCAGATTTCGGATTTGCCAGAGATGTGGCTGCTAATCAAATATACGAAAGGAAGTCCGAAGGTCGGCTGCCCATAAGATGGATGGCTCCGGAGAGTCTATACGATAACATCTTTTCCGTGAAATCGGATATATGGAGTTTCGGGGTATTAATATGGGAAATTGTAACGCTGGGTTCTACGCCTTATCCCGGCTTAGCCGCCGCAGAGGTACGCTATTTCAGAATTTATTAAAATTCGAAAGATTTTCTTTCAACTAAAGATTTCTAAACAATAAGATCAAATATTTTTCAATTAATCCACCATTATGTAGTTCCGCTTGGTGTGATTACATTGAAGGAGTGGATTTACTTTTGATAAAAACAATCGCATAAATGTTTGATACTTCGTTTCAACGAGGATTAAGACACATGTAAATTATTACAATAAAATATACTATCAATAGGTTGAATGGAATTAGTATAAATTATAAATTTTTTATGCGAAAAAGGTCTAAATTCTGTCTTGCGAAAATGATGCCAAGATGGGTCTACATTTTGTAGTAAAAGTTTAGAAAAAATATCATTTGTTTCAATCGTGTAAAAAAAAATGTACAATACACGTATTTTTATACATATTTAATTCTAGAATATTATGTAGAGGATGAGTTAAATGCATGCCCAGACTTTAAGGGGTGAATGTACGCACTAGAATAAGCAGAAAACGTCATATGAACACACGCCTTACGCACCATATTTTCCGAGTTAGATATAAATAATTAAAGAAAATGTTTGTGAGCTTTCCTCTTGTTTCGCTTTTACCGTAAGAATACTCAGCTTCTTCGCGAAGTGATGGATAGGTTGAGGTGGATGGCCGTCGTGACCTAAATCCATTAAGCTTTTGTTTCTGAAGCCATTTCGAATCTATTGTGTATTCAACGCAGGTGAACAATGATCTGCGAAGACGGATACAAAATATATTTAAGACTATTTGAAGAATTCTTGGTATTTTTGAGCGAGTATGGAATATGGAATTCTCAATGTTAAGACGTATAGTGGCATATGTCGTGGCACGAGACGTACTCTTCGAACATTTTCTGTAACAGCTACCTATAATTCGAGAGCTAAGGTATATGCGACTGTCACGTAGGAAACACAAGAAATCACGAAATTAACACATCATCGGTGATATCCTCGCGTCGTAGTTCGAACGTTTTACAAGTAAGGTAAAAAATTTGAACTTTAGATATGGTAGTAAAATTTATTGTACGAAGCCAACAGAGTGACGGTTCAGTGTGTTATAACAAAAAAGGTGTTGAGTGCTGATTTGAGAGGGTTTTTATATTAAGGTTTGGTCCCTCTGGAGCGGTTATTCTGTTACTATCTGATTATTGTTTCGATGGCTATGCCATGCAGGATGTTTTGTCTACCCTATTACTGTCTCTGAGCGTGTGACACGACATATGTTCGCTACTTCATCTGTGTGTAGGTTCACCTCTTGAAGTATGGACATGCGTTTATGACTCATCCTGTGCACTGCAAATACATATAATATTGTATTATACTGGAAAGAGAAAGATCAACGATTGTTTGTCTTAAGTCAATCAAGACAATTTTGATTAAACCAATTTCAATGAAAAAATGTCCAAATTTCAATTATATAATAATTATATTATATAATAGTTATAGTATTAATTTTAGAATTATATAATGCCTTTATATTAGTTTAGGAAGTACTTCACCACTCAAATAAATATAAAGTTAATTATAATATTAGCATTAAAAGTATTTTACGTACTAAACATTTCACACAGTATTCACTTTAGAAAACGTTTTATCTTCATTCTATCTTACTTTTATCAGATAATCATCAAAGTGTATTTAATTACCATATTACAATATTTCGATATAATCATAACGCGTCATTGGAATAATTGAATTTTTCATATAATAGAATAACTTTGTTTTCACATGAAAAAATAATACTAATTTTCAACTGACTTGTTAATATTAATAATAAGACGAAACAAAGACATAAATATAAAACAAAATTGCAATAAAAATATAACAATTTCTGAAAGAAAAGTATAAAATTTATATAAGAATTTAATAATTTTAGTTTCCATTCTTATTTTTCAGTCTTTGAAAGGACTACCCCCAAAATTTGTCATTAATCGATGTCCTGATAATCGATATTTTAATAATAGAGCTTCTATTGTGCTTAAATGAAGAGTGCTTGTAGAAAACACTGTACCGTAGTAAGAAAGTACTAAAATTGAAAAACTTTTATTGGAAAATGTGCTAACTATAAAAATACTAATGAAAATACTGTAGTATGGAATTTAGCTACAATTTCCTGTTCTAAATAGTTACTATGAATGCTGAAAGATGGCGTCACAATGTCGTCTCTATAGAAAAAAATATAACTGTCAATAAACGTTAGTTAATTGTTTCTTGGCTTTTGTCTATAGAGTCTATCTAAATGAATGGAACAGGTGGCACATACAGAATTTTCTACAGATATATTTTTCTGTTTTATGAATTTGGATAACATTAATGCTTAAGGATTCTTTTCCTCCTGAAAGACTTGTTTCTTGACATGTGCAGTATTTTCTATAAGAACTTCTCAAATATTTGTATACAATACTTCTACTAGCTATTTGATTAGGATAGGTATTTAATTAAGATATATTGGTATATAATCTTTTCTTGTAGGTAATGAGGAGAATCAAAGAGGGCTACAGACTAGACAGGCCAGAACACTGCAAGAGAGAACTTTATAACATTATGTATTACTGCTGGGACAAAGATCCAGCATGTAGGCCATCCTTTGGGGAACTCGTCAGTTTAGCAGAAGGCCTTTTACTCGACGAAACCGATTACATCGAATTAGATAGGTTCCCGGATCATTCGTATTATAATGTGCTCAATCTCAGCGGGGAGAAATTGTAAATGATGTACTCATAACAGTATATTAAGTACAGTGGGTACCATTGACATTCGCCAATTATTCTCAAATAATAAAAATCGTGTACAGCTTTAAAGAATAGCTAATAAATATTATTCAGTTGGAAAGATTTTATTGAATGAAGTACAGAATACTAAAATTTGATTCTTAAAAAATTGATACCTGCGTTATTTTGTCAAACATGACTGATTTGTATGAATGTTCAATATTATAATTAGGTTCGCAATTATAAATGACCCGATTATATAATTTTTTAAGTCTTTCAGTCTGTAAATACGCAAAACAATTTATAAATCTATCTTGTTATCGTGACTGGTTAATGAAATCCAATAATTGTACATAAATTCATTACCAATACAGGTATTTCAAAACCAGTTTACATTGGAATTAAGTTAATCGGGAAATTACCTGAATTATGTCAAGTTGTATATAATATAACAAACGAAACTTCTGAACGTTTCACACGTTGAACGAATTACAAGTATGTATTCCGAAGAGAAACGAACGTCGTGAACTAGTCAGAGTTCAAATAAATTTTTAATTTATATTCGTATTAAACTTTACGCACAAATAAGCATACTATATTCTAGAAACTATATGAAAAGAAACGATATGAAATTCAATAATTGAATGCAGAGAAAACGTTATGTACTAGTTAAGAAACAATTACTCAAATAATGAGAACTTTTTATATATCGTCGTTCAAGTTTAACAGTGACGCAATTGCAAAACAGTGATTTTTCAGGAGACGGGAAACGCTAATTTCATTTATTAAAGCTTATAATTAAACAACGAAGGGAATATTTTATTATGTTGATAAAGAATATCGTTTGCATCCTATAGTTACTTTTAAATAAATATATTATTTTGATCAGAATAAATGTCTGCGATGCAACTAACACTTACGTCAATATTACTACAGAGTGCGACAGCAATAACGAATATTTCTGTAACACTCAACGTCGCTTACGGAAAGGACCATTCGTTTATATGGACGTGCGCGCATTTAATATCGCGACTATTTCGTTATTAAGGAGAAATTGAACTTTTGATTGATGCGAGCGAGATCGATAAAACTGTTGCAGGATAAATTGTTACTACTGCACTCATAGCCTTACTACGATCAGTGGTCCGGAATATTCGGAAAATTATGAAACTTTCATACTGAAGAGATTAGATCCTGATATATCTGAGACTAGTAACGTACTTACCTTAAAATTTATAAATTTGCAATTACGTCATTATTGCGTTGCAACAGCGATATATATTGGTGCAAATTGTACATATGTATTAAGTAAGATTTTTTGTAAGTTATTGTATAGTTATTTTTTATAAGAATAAATCACTCGGTACTGCAATTTGTTTTTTGATGTAGCCATTGAATTGTGGCAAATGAAATGCCGTGGCTTCCAAGTATGCATTCCGATCAGGTGAATATTCCTGTATGCGCTGAGAAATTGCACGTGGAGGTTTGCACGCGCGGTTACCGTGCATACGTTCATTCAAACAAAAAATAATGTTACCGTGATCAGAGACAATGCCACGCGTATCTTTGCCAACATCACAAATACACTCAGGGTAAAAGACAGTTGAGAATCGAACGGTTGAACGGTCGGTTATGGTCGTTAGGCCATTCTTAACGCGCAAATAATGCAAACCGTGACTAGCATAATTAAGGAATTATTTGGAATATCTGTCACAATTGTGTTCTGAAATATCCGAAGTTGAAACTCTATTCCGTTTATAAAATCGCGATATTTATGAAAACCCTATAAAATCGATACTGCACAAACTTCAGTTTTAATATTCTAATAAAAAATTACAAAGTTTTAAAAAAATGATTTTGGGTACCTTTCTCTGAATGCTTTTCCTTACATTATAACACTGAAAATAATTAAATATATAAATATAATTGAATCTCCTTGAACGCACATTTAAGTATATTTAAAGCAATAAAAACAGATATTAGTATTTTTAAACACGTTTATTGAATAGAAAATATGAGAAAAAAATTACATTTGTACCTTAATTTGATGTCGAATTATATCAATAATGAAAGAAATATTTATGCACTCATTTTCTGTGTATTAAAAATTTACTTTTCAATAATTTTTTATAATTTTACACTTTTTTATACAGGAACAATAATAAGCTTTTAATCGTGACACTTTTTAACATAATTACAAAAGCAGGTTTGTTCAAGACTCTGGACTCGAAAGAATGTAACAGCAAAGATTATTTACCGTTAGAGTAATAAGTTGACAAAGTATTTACCAGTGAAACAAATGGAATGACAAAGAGTATTTGCGACCAAATAAAGGGTAACGAATCAAAGCTAAGCCTAATAAATGCAACCACATCGCATTCACACTGCGAAAACAGATACCACCAAACATCTTCCTGAACGGCACACAAATAATACAAACTAGGCAAGTAAAATATCTAGGACTCCACATAGATACACAATTCGCATGAAAACAGCATATAAAATCGATAATAGACAAAATACAGACAGCAAGGAGACAAATGCATTGGCTAACAAGTCGAAAATCCAAATTAAGCACAGAAAACAAATTAAAAATATACAAAACAATCATAAAACATATCTGGACGTACGGAATTTCACTATGGGGAACAGCAGCAATGAGCCATATAAGCAAAATTGAAACAATGCAAGCTAAAATTCTTAGAACTATAGTAAACGCCCCATGGTACGTTAGAAACGAGGACATTCGGAAAGACCTGGGAATACCAACGGTCAAGGAGGAGATTAGCAGACTTGCGAGAAGGTACAGAGAAAGAATAGCAACGCACCCGAACCGGCTGGCAGCGATCAACACAACAAACATTGAAAGAAGATTAAAAAGGAAACACCCAACAGACCTCACAAAGGATATAACCTAGCAAACACGAAAATGGTACCCCGCTGGGGGTAGCCACCTACATGCTATATTTTTATTTTGTTTTTTTTTTACTCACTTAGATATAATATTTTACCAAATGTCCTTCTGGACAAATTGTAAAGTAAAAATTAAATAATAAAAAAAAATAAATAAATAAAGGGTGATGGTCAATTTAACAAGTTAAGTAAATTTTCTTCTACAGGTAACTACTCCCACGTTGCCGGCTCTCAGAGTTAGTGAACGATCTGTGAGAGCCTGTAGGGGAATTTTGCAAGTTCTTTCTAGCGATCATCACACGCAATAAACCTCCATGAAGTGTCCCTCCCCTTTCCTCCTTAACCCTACCCCCTGCTTCTTTCTCCTTCCCGCTGCTTCTTCACTCTGCTTCTTCCCCCTCCACTTTGCTTTTTCACCTCTCCTCTGCTTCCTCCCCACCCTCTCCCCTTCCATGCCCCCTCCCCTTCACCGCTCTTTTCACAATCCCTCACTTTTCTCAACCTCGCAAGAATAAAAAATAAGCTACCAATTATGTTCAATGTTATTAGCACATTTTCAGGACAAGAGAAGAAAAAAAGGCAATATTGTATAAAAGTGCCGCTTATGAGTAACTTAAATGCAATCAATTACTGTAATGTAAAAGATATACAAATCATGACTACGTCGTGCCGTCGCGTTTCCGACACTTTTGTCAGAGCCACTTCTCAACTGAAATTCTTTGTTTATTGAGAATGTAACATATGTAATTTGTATTTTCTTGGGCAATAAACGTTATATTAAAAGAATCTTTATGAAGTGCGTACCAATACAAACACCTGAGTCCCTAACCGTTACACGCAACTGTCAACGAATAACGACGGAATAAGTGTTCAACGGCTTCATAAAGTTATTTTGACTTATTTTATTGACTTATTTTATTGAATTATTTAATACTAGTAGCTATGGTACTAAAAAAGTCAGAATCTCTTGAGTTTATAAATATAAACGTATAGAGGCATAAAAATATAAATATAAAAACACAAAACATAAACAATATAAATGAATAAGGGGATAAAAATATGCTGGAAATAAAATTGACAGATGATGGCATTATTAATTTCTGAAATCCATTTACAATACTTTCATAAAATTCTTGTGATTTTATTTAATAAATAAACATAAAAACAAAAGATGTAATCTATACTTGGACGAAACTCTAACGCAAAAATAGAAAAAAGAATTTAAATTAAGTAATTAAAGACGTTAAGTGTATTTTCGGCCAGTCGCGAGGAGGCGCGTCAACGGGAGTCGTAAATTCCCGTTACGATTATATCAATCGACACCACGAACAGGTCGATCCCCGTATTTCTTGTAGGATAATAGGGGTAGTTCTGATGGAATAAAACTGTAGTCTACAGTTTTATTAATATGTATATTTTATAACAACTGATACACACACACACAAGTTAAGTCGGTTAGTTGGATATATGAAACAATGTTTAAGAGAAATGAACTCGAGTACTACACTAAGGGGGAACGAATAATTAAGTTGACTGCCCGATGGTTGCAAGAACAGTGAAGACACGTCTCGTGTTCCTACGGAGGAAGGTTCGGTGTGGGTGTGCCCTTTTGAACTAGGAACGCGGATTCGTTGTTCACACTTTTCGGTAGGAAAGTGAGGGTAACGATCCGCGATGCCCATTGATTATCATCAACGTTAATTAGTGAAAATATGAGGAGAAAGTTTCCTGCCAACGTGGCTCATGGGTGTCCTTGTTCATGGGAAAAACCTGCTTTTCCGTTAGACAAACATCCGCTTTCTCCGTAATTTATACGAGCGTGGAATAAACCTAAGGTCTGTTTTAAGGACCATCCATAAACCTAAAATACTTATATGAATAGAGATGAAGTTAAAAAGAATCGGCTTATGGTGGTTCCTTAGGTTTATTGGGGTTCGGTGTAAAGGTATGTGGGCCTTGGCGGTCAGACCATGAGTCGCCTAGCGTAGCCGCGGTCACGGGATGAACGTTATACCTAACAGAGGTATAAAACAATTGTACAGCTCTCACTAAAAAGAAATAGCCACAACGGCACTCGACAGAAAACATTCCAAGGGCCTCGGCCCCGTGACTCGTCACACAGAACCTATTCTTTTGGCAAGATGATCGCCAGATGTTGATACACCTCCACGGTACATGCTTAGCCAGCTTGAGGACTTGCTAATAAACCTTAGGATTTAATTACCTGAGGTCCTTCGATCGGACAGACCGTCTTTCCCTAGCAGTCCATAGACCGATCAACCTACGGTAGACAAGAGAAATCTGTTTCCCTCACGTACGACACTTCCCGCTAGCAACTTTCTCTCAAGGGCGGCTAGAATCCTTTTTATAACCACCGACATAGTAATTAACAAATCAGCAACAACGTCCATCTCCCTCATTTTCCGAGCGGAGGTTTTCCTCGACGAATCAAACGACCTCGTGCCCTTAAGCACACACCCATCATAGTTTTCCTCTGCAACGTCGACGTGACGGGAAGTCATTCTCTTTCGTGGGATCGTACCAACAAGTGGCATCTTCCGATCAACTCCATAGGTAAGTACAGTGCACCCGATTTCGACTTTGAAGCATATCACACCCGTTATCCCGTTGACCGTGAATTCGCTATCGAATCTAAGACCATTGCCACTAGCGTCTAATTCACGCGGTTACTTGTCGATTCTATACTACTCACACTTGTACTAATTCGCGTTACTTTGGTTGTATACGACGACGGCTGATTCCAGAGAATATTCATTACACGCCCCTAACTCTAATCTTAATGCCAACCCGACATATATATATATATAGTGATATTTATTAACAATTATTTGATTAAATTTTATTACACAAAATTATATCGTTTATTTTATATACATTATTATATTATATTATATGAATATTATTACATTATTTTATATATATAAAATAATATAATCATGTATGTAAAATAAACAATATAGTTTTGTGTAATAAAATTTAATCAAGTAATTGTTAATTTTAATACAAAAGGCTGGGCTATATATGTAAATTTCCTAGCAAGAGATAGTTCCTATTGGGCATAAGAATATTTCCAACATGTAAAAGGCCGTTCAAATGTGATAATAACTTATACTTTGTTGTAAATTCTGCAATTAGCAAGTATAATATTTTTGGTAAGATAAGATAGATAGATGGATAAAATGAAATAGTGATATTCGATGTAGAAAACTGCTTATTTGAATACAATTTTATTTAATATTCGATTAAATGAACTTTTACCGATTGAATCTACTTATTTGTATGTGAATTTATATTGTATAAACGAAAAATCATATGAAGTGGAAATAATTGATAGATGTTTATTTTATACGAACACAAGTTATAGAGTTTCTTATCTTTCGACAAATTTACATAAGGAAGACAGTTCAATGAAATGATAAGAATAACCGGTCAAAATGTAAGATAAAATGTGTCTCCGATCATGATGCAAAGAAATATTAAATTGATTGATTGTATCTTCCACTATTTACCAGAGTCTAAATCAAATCGTAATTGCAACTCGACCACATACATTGAAAAGTCCATATGTATACAATTTGCTTCATTAATTTCGTCACTTTCTTAGTGTTTACTATACGCATAGAAGAGAAATCAGGTAAAGTATATATTTTTTCTTCACGCGAATGATCTTCCTGATATTCAATAACCCACGGTGTAAATTTCTGTAAAGCAAGAATGCAAGACATACGTTTCAATTATTGAATATTATTTTTTATTTAAAGTTGGAATAACTAACGAAATTAAAATCGTCTTCAATGTATGCAGAATTTTAGCACCATTATTATTCCTTAATTTCGAATATATTCCGATTACTTTTTTGAATAATCTGTCAGAATTGAAGGAGAACCCTTGAGAAAAAGATATAGTCACAATTTGCTTAGCTTTCAAAATATTAATAGATGCAATGGTTTGCGAATATTTTTTGTAGATATTGAATAAGTAGTAGTTATACGAACTACTACTTTACAATGCTAAAACAGGTTTTTAATTCGTAAGTAAATTATAATATTAATACACGTATTTTTAGATCTCATGTACGTATGAAATACACAAGTACTTATGTAATATCACTCCTGGGTCCTGTACACAAACACCACACGTGATCGCCTAGCAGACGACGTAGCGTACAATCAGTATCGGGGTATCGGCTTTTATGCACGCGAAAGCTCGACAGTTCGTCAGTATAATTGATTTTCTCGTATGCGTTAGTCTTAACTGATCGCATTTAGTAAAATAGTCGCGATCTAACTCGAAGCTTAGATTGTACTGGAATATATTATGGAGCAAGATAAAAAGACACCTTATTCGAATTCCGGTGACAAGGAGGAAGATGAGGTTAGATTATGTTTCGTTAATCATGAGGTTAAGAAATGTGTCAAAATGACAAGAATGAATCTCGTATACTATCATATTGCGTATGATCGTGTTTTAATACTTTAAAGCGAGTATAATCTTTTGTAGATATTATTGCTACCATTTACTTACATTCTCCAAATTCCTGGGAAACAAATCAGGGCCAAATTAATACAAGCTTTCAATTACTGGTTAAAAATACCGCAAGATAAATTCCATGCTGTCGGAGATATTATACAGCTACTTCATACCTCCAGTCTCCTGTAAGTTTACGAATCACATATATTTTGAAAATATAAAATATCAACCAACATCTTCCCACTTTTTTCGATATTTTCCTCTTATCCATGATTACATTAAAAATGAAAGGAAAAGATTAATTATTGTAGTATTTACAAAATATTTATTAATATTTCCAGAATTGATGACATTCAAGATAATTCAGTTTTAAGAAGGGGCATTCCAGTAGCTCATAATATTTATGGCGTAGCAAGTACAATAAATGCTTCAAATTACGGTTTATTTATCGCTTTAGAAAAAGTAATCGCTTTAAATCATCCTGAGGTGAACATGCTGTATAAAATTTCTACTATCTTTATTGTAGATTTTAATATTAATAAAATTATTTTAATAATATTAACATTGATATTAGGGTACACAAGTATATTTGCAGCAATTATTAGAACTTCATAGAGGTCAAGGTATGGAACTGTATTGGAGAGATAATTATATGTGTCCCACTGAAACAGCGTATAAACAAATGATAATCCGAAGTAAGTTTTACGTAATTTATGTTAATTAATTTCATGCGATTTCAATAACATATTTTTTCTTATAGAAACTGGTGGGCTTTTTAATATGGCTATAAGATTAATGCAATTATTTTCTGACTCTAAAGAAGATTACTTATCTTTAGTTAGTATGTTAGGACTTTACTTCCAAATTCGAGATGATTACTGTAACCTGTGCGTAAAAGAGGTAAGTTTCTAGATCTAATGAATAAATTGATATTGTGATATATATTAATAAATTTTATAGTACGCCCTTAATAAAAGTTATTGCGAAGATCTCTCAGAAGGAAAATTTAGTTTTCCCATTATACATGCTTTACGGACTCATCCAGAAGATAGACAGATATTAAGTATCCTTGACTCAGAGATGTTATTTTTAAAATATATTTGAATATTATTATTCCTTAATCATTCTTAATAAAGATATTCTTAGACAACGCACTAAGGATAACGAGGTAAAACGGTATTGTGTTAGCTTGTTAGAAAAGTTTGGATCTTTCGCCTACACAAGAACCGTATTGGAAGATATGGACAAAGAAGTAAGGAAAAAGATTCAATGTCTAGGTGGAAATCCTTTATTAGTACGAGTGTTGGATGAATTGATGAGCTGGAAACATCATGATTCTTAGCAACATGATAAAAATGATAAAAAAGAAGCACTTTGATTATATTTTACCATTTGCAATTATGTATATACGTATCTAAGTTATGTATATTTCATGTTTTCTATGATTAGTAGATATCTGATAGTTAAGACCAACAATCTTATATAATGTTTGTAAGAGAAAAAAGTTATAGAGGTGCTTCTGATTCTTTTTCTTTGATATGTAAATAATACATATCATTAATGATTAGAATTATTTTAAAATTTATATATCAAGTATAATAGGTCTTTTTTTCCTTAGATCGTTTATTGAATCATTGTAGTTGAAGTTCAAATGCTAGTTGCTATATAGAGTATACTACATGAAAATATTAACATAACATATTAAATTTTGTAATACAAAATGCAATGAATGAAGTACTTTTCAGTAATACAAATGACTTGGTATTATAGTATAAATCTGTCTGCATTTTTTTAATAAGTAAATATTTATAAGTATGCAAGCATATATTTATTTTTTAAATTAAGTTTGTTATTATGATTTCATATGATTTTTACAAACAGTACAAATGTAGATTACTAGTTTTGCTAAACATGAAACTTAATAATTTGATATTATTTTCAATTGCCTTTTAATATATATTTCATAACAGACAACTGTATATCGATTCTGATGGAATATTTTTAACAAAAGATTATCTCGATCATGGTAAATATCTAAAAAAGCTTAAGCATATTTTAAGAAATATTGTATTTATATGCGTTGAACAATTAGAAGAAAAATGAAATTAATTTATTATTTTATATAATTACTAATGTTTATTGAACAAAGTGATCATCATTACTGTATCATACTCTTTATGTATTCGGAATGAAATGATAATAAATAAATCTAAATTTTCTTGTTGTGAATGAAATGAAAGTTATTATAATAAAGAAGTAGTGTGAAACGATTTTAGCAATTACGTTTTCGCGAACTTTTATCATGTACAATAATTTAGTAAGTGCATTAAATAATATTGAACTTACAATTAGTATCAACTGCTTGTATGGAAATTTTACCACTGATTTGTACCTTATGGAATCATACATTGTACGAATTAGTAATGTGATATACACAACATGTATTATTGCTTACAAAACCATTTGTAATGAATAAATACATATATCTTCATTAAATTTAAGCAACACATATACGGAGTGTCGCATTTTAATCTCTCCAGGAAAATATATCGGCAGATATGAGAAATATAAAAAAAAATGTTTCAACCGAAAGTTATAGTATATTGAGGAGGACAGATTGCGTTGTCATTGTAATTAACCTGGCGATGATATTGAAAAATCTTCCCGAGGTTAACTTCGAATTTTTTAATTAGAACCTATATTTTTCAAACTTCTTTCACGAAATAACTTTCCTTCCTTTCGACTTTAAGGCATAAAATGACACATAAGAATTATTTGTAGTCGAAACTATAGTCGTATGAAACAGAATCAATCTTGAAATCTTGTTCGGGTTTTCGAAAATCTCGGAAATCCTGAAATTTCCGATTCTAAGGTATTTTATGTCCCGAACATTTTCGGGATCTTGCACACCCTTACAAAAAGATTATGTTTTGAATCGAAAATCGGGTTCTGAAATAATGGTACCCGAATATGTTTATGCGTCGACAAACTTTCGGGATCCTGATCAGCAGCTGAATGAAATTTTCCACTCGACTCGACCCGATCCGAGCTTGTAATTTTGGGTACTCGCACACCCCTAATTGTAGTATCAATAAATAAGTGGTATAAATGTTGTATAATACTGAGTATTAGAAATTTTTATTTTTACGTAATAGTCATTTGAATAATTGTATGTTGTACTAAGTATAATGATATAGGTGGGTTTATTTCTGTGTTTCCATTCGAGCAAGTAAAAATATAACTGAACACTCACTCATACAATTGTTAACAAATGTAACAACGTCTTGCATTAATAGTAAGTTGTAACAAACAATTACAGTGTTTTTTCGAAGCTATTTAAATACAAACGTCTACTTTAGGCTCTATAAGCTATTATTATTTCTACAATTACATGTTTATAAATTAATATGACACGCATAAAACGAAATGTGCCGTTTACTAACGAAATGTATCACATACTCTATTAATCACTTATATTATTATTCATCATGAATTTGAGATTGCATTTTTCGTTACTATATTTTAAATGGTAATAAATTCAGAATTTTCGCATAATAAAGTACCAACATTTAATGAGATTTCATTGACATCGTTTTTCATTAGAAATTCTATTTTATCATTGTTTATTTTGAAATATAAAATTTCACGAATAAAAATTATTTCAACAAAATTTATTCTTATTTTAAGCAAAAGATATAAAATTACATTCATATATAAATGAAAGATGTATATTTTCGTTAAATAAATGTTTTAATTCTATAATCTTCTCTATCATATGTAAGTTTTTTTAATCTTTATAAAATCATATATATTTATTTTATTAAGTAAAAGCTCTCAAATTTATGATTGTATTTCTTATCCATAACTTTTCTTTTTAGAACGCATCTACATACATCGAACCTCTTTTTACATCGCTTTTCACACAAACTACAACCGATTACAATTAATCATTTAAAAACATCTATTAGTGATATATAAACAAAAATATCGTATTATACCTCGGAGTACGACAGACTGTTAACAGTTTTCTTTTAATTAAGATTCGAACGAACGCTTAACGCAGTGCTCACACTTATCGAAAGGAACTCTGATCGATTAAAGGCCGATTTTGCGGGAATGTTCCCTTTCTCTATTCTACTTCAACAGTATATATCGACTCGTAGGAAGTCGGAGCTACGCAAAAAGAAAACAATAAACCTCGAGCAACCTTCAATTTCGTAAACGTATTTCTGTTTTACTGCGTTGATCTTTGGTCGAATTTTTCAACATTACTTGTAACCTGTTTCCGTTTATCCGCCCTCGAATATCACTTTTCGCCCGTAAACTTCGTTCAAAAAGTTCCACTGTTCCTATTTTTACAAACTTTCCAAACACGCAGACCTCTCCCTCTTCTTCCTGTATATTATGTTTTCGTAAAGACACCAGCAGCCTTTGTACGACGCGGAAAAAGCCAAAATTTTGGTGTTGCTTGCGAAACGCCAAAATCAGCAGCATTCCCTCTGTCCGCCATCAACGACTAAGATACCGTTGCAATCTGACATGTCCTTTGTTCCGGTTCACTGTTCTCATCCGATTCGCTCGCCCACGAGGGTTGACGTTCGTGTCATATTTCCCCGTCGCTATCTCCCACTCGGCCAGTTGGTCCCGACACGCCGTCGTCCAACACTTCCGTCACCTTGCACCATATACTTGCTTTTAGAAAACGATCTTTTCTTTGTGGTTGGGGAAACGAATTGATATTATGTAGGATAAATAAAACATTAGGAGATGAACTGAATGATAAATACCGTACATTTACGAAAAAATAGTGAGCGAGACGGCAAGTGAGGACTAGAGGAATACTCTTTTTCACTCACCGTTACACATTGCTGTATGATCTTATTTGTACAGCTACAATAATCGCCGAAGGGTTTACAATAGTAATCATTTACAAAAATATTTGTTTTAAAATTCATTTTTTTTCCAAAATAATAAAATATAATTTACGAACACCCTTTTGAGCTATGTATGAAAAACCATGTTACATAAGTGTTTGTCACTTTCAGCTTCACAAACTTGGGCTGGAATCGCGTTCAAGCAACTGAAATGTGAAGACATGTTTTTTTTCTTTTTATTATTTAATTTGTACTTTACAATTTGTCCAGCTGAACATTTGGTAAATTTTTCTAACTTAATTGCTAAATAACATGTGGATGGCTACCCCCAGCGGGATACCATCTTCGAGTTTGACTATTTTATTTCTTTAGTGAGGTCAGTTTTCTTTTTAATTTTCTTTTTGTGAGAGTTTTGCTCGCTTCAGCAGCCAGCTGGTTTGGATGTGTTGCCGTTCTTTCCTTGTATGATATGTATTAGGTCATCCCATAAGTTCGTGCTGACTTTTGTGTATACATTTCATGTGTCGATTTATAAACATACGGCGATAAGGGACCAATGCACTTGAGCTTAGCTGATCGAGAACAGGCTAGAGCAGATTTTCGTGGGTATAAGATCGTAATATAGCGAACACAGTGACTTCTAACAGTAAAAAATCATGAGTGAAATGCGTATCCATTTTCGACGTCTCACGTTATATGAATTTCGGAAAGGAAGTTCTGTAACAATTGCCACGAAAAACATACGTGTTGTTTCCGGAGAAAATGCGTTTTCATCTCGCACCTGTAGGAAGTGGTTCCAACGTTTCAGAGCTGGGAATTTCTGTTTAGAGGACGAGGAACGCTCCGGGCGTCCTTCTCGGACGGACGAAGATAAAATTCGGGATCTTGTTGAAAAATCACGAAGTTTGACGGTTCAAGAGATGTCAAATGTTCTGAAAATACCTAAGACAACGATTCATAGGTGTTTAAAAAAAATGAGGATGGTGTCAAAGTTGAACGTTTGGGTGCCCCATGAACTTACGGAACGGAACCGTCTTGAACGAACGACAGCGTGCATGCCGTTACTTGCGCGTAATAAACACGAGCCATTCCTTAAACGCCTGGTAACTGGTGATGAAAAGTGGATACTTTACGAAAACCCTGAACGGAAACGTAGCTGGTCCCAACGAAATCAGCCACCTCAACGCTGTTCAAAACCAGGGTTACATCCACGTAAAGTTCTTTTGTGTATATGGTGGGATTATAAAGGAATACTCTATTTTGAACTTTTATTTAGCGGCGATACCATTAATTCAGACAAATATTGCACTCAGTTAGAAAAATGAAGGGAAGCACTAGCTGAAAAACGACCAGGTTTAGCGAATAGGAACAACGTTATCTTCCATCGCGACAACGCTAGACCGCGTGTCGCGAAAAACGTTACAAAAAAATTATCTGAATTTAATTGGGAAATTTTACCACATCCCCCATATTCCCCGGACATTGCCCCATCTGATTACCACCTGTTCAGAACATTACAACACTTTTTAGTAGGTAAAAAATTTGAAAATATTGACATTCTCAAAAATAGCTTAGAAAATTATTTTAAAGAAAAACAAGAGAACTTTTATCGAGACGGAATAATGGCCCTACCAGAAAAATGGGAAGAAGTTGTACAACGAGAGGGGGATTACATTTTTTCATGAAACTGAAAGGTATGTAAACAATCTTAACATATATAACCGCTCGAAAAACGATACGAACTTATGGGATGACCTAATATTTACGTTTCTCTTTTCTAGTTCCAAGTAGTTATACCAAGTGCATACGTTCAGAATGTGAATTTAACATCTCTGTTAATCGCAGACAGATTAAGCTTCTTAGGACAGAAGCTGATTCAATTACATGCATCCACTACCAGAAATGTTATATTTCTTAGCAAAAAACAAACTATTATAATCGATTCTGTTGAAGACGTCAATAAAAAATTACGCTTGTATCTTAGATAAAATAATTGACCAAGATGCTATATGATTTTGGAAGTCGAAAACAACTCTGTTGTTGCGGTTACGATGAGCCGGTTACGACGAAAACAAGTAAAATCTAGAATAAATCTTAGTAGCAATTTCGAGGCTAACAGAAACGATTCAAAAAACATAGACGAATTATAAAAAATAAAAACTATTGGTGAACATCTTTGCGTAGACGAAGAAATAATACCATTTAAAGGAAAATGCTGCTTGAAACAATACGTGCTCAGAAGACCAAAGAAATGGGGCTATAAGGCCTTTTTATTGTGCGATTCGAATTGATTTCGACTTCGATTTACAATTTTGAAATTTATACTGGTAAAGTAATACATGATCCTCAATTATCCGACGCAAAAATTAATGGAAATGTAGTGTTAAGATTATAAACAATTGTAGTCAGACAAGTGTTTCACAAAATTTAATTCGACAATTGGTTTTTAAGCGTTCCCCTATTTGTCGAACTAAAAAAAAAAAAAAAAAAAAAAAAAAAAAATGGAAATTCGGGGAATTGGAACTATGCGGTCAAATAGATTAAAAAATTGTGAATTTTCATTAGATAAAGTAATGAAAAATAAAGGCGGAGAAACTTAAGAAAAACTCTCTACATGTACATATAGACGATGCCACGGTAAATGCAATTAAGTACTACGACAACAAGCCGGTTCATTTACTCAGCACACTTTGCGAAGATAAACCAATAGGCGTAGTCATGAGATGGGACCAAAAAAATGTAGAAAATCATTAACGTGGAATGTCTAAATATAGTACAAATATATAACGTGGATGAAATAGACTTGGTCGATTCACTGATATCGCACTATCGAATAAAAATTCGGTCGATTATTATATAAAAGATATATCGATATAGTTTGTTGGAATTTAAAACTGGAATTGTATCCTGTTTATATCAAGAACGAAAAAGAAATCAGTAGGAAAAGAGGGCGTCCCAGTTCAACTTCAATAGATAAACAAATAGAACAGAAAAAAGAAAGAGGACTAAGTGCAACAATTCCACCGAAAAACGTGCGAAAGGATGAAATAGCGCATTGGCCAATCTTTTAAGATAGGAGGGGAAGCTGCAGAAAGCCGGGATGCTAAGTGATACCAGCGTAACCGTTGTACGCCGTTGTGACTCTAAAGTTACAAAGCATGATCGTTATAATAAAATCGTTGAAACTATTGAATTCATCGTTAATTTGTATTCAGATATATATATATATATATATATATATATATTGATTGAGAAAGATTGAACATTTTGTTACTTAAACTTTAAGTTTAAAATATTCCATCTTCTGTTCTATTTTTCAAGTTCAGATATTCAAATATCTTTTTTTAGAAAAGTAAAAATATTTTACTTGATGTAACGCAAATAAATAAATGAAATAGTAACTTAGTAGTATAGTATGTAGCAATATAGTAATTTATGTAGTTACACATTACACAGTCAATCGGTACCTCGGTAAAATATGGTGTACGCGAGCAAACATTATCTTTACAAAGCGCATTTACGTATGAAGAACTGAAGTTAAAAAGTTATCTACCTTCGTAAGATGTTTTAAGTACGTAATAACTTGCGTTATTTTACATATACTTTATGTTGCAAAATAGTAACTAAATGCATAGCAAAGTAAAAAGATTCTGAAAGATTTTGTATTACAATATATTAGAATTTTATATCAATTGGAATAAGCGAAAAACACTTATTGAATATGTGCAAATATACTGACGTCAACATGCTTGTATAAAAAGGTTAATTTTATTTCATTTGAAATCATCCTTGAAATTATGATTCGCAGCAGCGTCTTTATTCATCATACACAGCACTGGACAAAATTATAAGATATCTTATATTTAAAGGAAGAAAATGTACATTTTATACATATATTGGATATTATGTATTATATTTGTATGCAACAAAAAAGTTAGCGAAAGAAATGTTGTAAATCTGAACTGACTTTTGCTGAACAAAATTACAAGACACTTAGAGCTTTTTTGTTTGTCGCTTTTCATGTGGCATGGTAAGAAATTTATTTCTGTTTCTTCAAAATTGCCGTCGCCTATTTGATGAAAACTTCGGTCTTGAACATAGAGAGCGGTAAATGGTAAGCCGTAAGCGACAAAACAAATAATGGCACAGCCAATGTCAATGTTCCAAATGCCAATATTATTGCTTACCGCCTATCGCTTATCGCTTTCTGTACGTTCGGTGTCTACGTCCCTTTTTTTCTCAACATGCTGAACGTTGATAATGCAAACGTAGCATTATTTGCATCCAAAAGCAATCACAACACCGTGAAGTCATCCGTATTCAACGTGTTGAGATTATGGAAATAGTAATTCCATCCAACAAGGCCGACCAACTTGAATATTTTTTCATCGTTAAAAATAGCACTTTTCCATTTCTTCATCCAGTGGAATATTCAAATTTTTGCGTTTAATATACTTGCTTTCTTGTAAAATACGACGATTTATTTCGCAATCCTTTTAAAATTCGAAGTAACACGCAGAACTATTCGTTTATCGCGTTCAGGTGTAACAGAAGGTCTCTCATTCCTTTTAGTTTTCCTATAAGCTCCTGACGTTTTTGATACAATATACATATACCGCACAACATATTTAATAATTTCACAATTTTATTATATCTCTTCTCTCTCGTAATCTTCTCAAGTTTTTAATACAATGTACATATACTGCACACCACACATATTTAACAATATCGAAATTCTGCTATACTTTTCTGTCTGTAACGGAACGATATAATTGACTACACTTTCTAGAAATTTTCTCCGACCCATTACATCTTTTTCTTTTAAATAAATGCATTAATATTATGAATAAATGATAGATTTTCGTTTCTGTATCTACTCGCAATAGAATAACTACTGATAGAAATCGTAAGAATGGAAAATTAGTCAAATACCTTATAATTTTGTCCAATCAAAGTCAGTTCCAATTTACCTACATCTCTTTCCCTCTAACTTTTGTATTGTATATCATATGAGGAAATTTTGTACGGTCATTGTGCAGATAATACGTAACATAAAAACGCCCTTATAGAGCCGTAGGACCCCGAACAATTATTATATGGATAAAAAACATGCTAGATAATCTGTGAGTCATACTTAAGACTAGTAACATTATTGCTTTTTCTGTCTTATGTGTAACATGTATAAAATGTACATTTTCTTCTTTTAAATAGGTTCAGTATACAAATATTTATATAAAGTGTCATAATTTTGTCCAGTACTGTACCTCCAGATTTTGTTCTAATATTACAATTATTTAAATTGTTATAAAAATTTATTAGTAATTTAATTTTTACTTCTTTTCTTTATTCTGTTACTAAAAATGTTTGATTTTTTAAAATAATAATTATTGGAAGTGTCTCACTACGCAATGCCATTCGAGAGAAATGATATAATTATTGAAATGTAATAAAATATCTTTAAAATAAGGTTCAGGTAGAGAAAATCTATCGAATTTATTTATAAATGTTTTATATCTGTGGCTTGATGCAAGAAGCGCCTGTGTCATATTTTTGCAGAAATGAGCTAATTGCAGTATTGAGTTTATAAACAATTGTATATTATATATGAAAAACGACAATTTCTAATCTTATCTAGAAATGACTGTAATGACATTTGTATACGTTAATGTCAAAATCTTTCGTAAAATAAATCTTCCGCAAAAATGCCAAAATGAAGATAAAAACACAAATAGCAAAATTTTTTATTCTCTCCTGTTGTATTAGAAAGCAAAATTGAAACGACAGAGACTTCTGCGTTAGAAATTATTCATACATTAATTTTTTAACATATATAAGTGCTAATATCTCAACTTTATAAATTGGTACTTCTTGCACCAAATTACAAATATAAACTTCCATTTTTGATATTTAGTGTTGTACTTCTAACATCTTTTACTAGATATATAAATTAATCCAGCCCTTTCAAATTTATCTATACCTAATTAATGTTTAGATTAGTGTAGGTAACTAGCGTCTTATGACAATTGTAAAAAATCCTATTTATGTAATCTATATTAAATTTTAATATATGCAAGAAATACAAAGCATTTACGAATTTAAGTGAAACTTGGATTGCAATTTTAATATTACTAACGTACAATTGGGAAAAAGTTGTTAAATTTTATATTATAACCTTCAAGAAATAATTATATTCAAGATAACTCGTTAGCAAAACGTATACATATTAAACACTTGCTTGTATCTTCCTTTTTTCCATTCTATATGGAATTCATTGTACAATCTATGAGAATAAAGATAAAGTGAAGTAAAGTAAAATAAAATAAAAGTAACAACAAATTTTTTTAAAAATGTAAAATAAAAAATAGATACTATTATGTGAAGCTACTAAAATTACAGTAAGGAAATTAATGCTAATATAGTGACTGGAAAATTAAGTTTATTTAAAATTTAGGTTCCTCTAGCATTCTTCAGTGAATAAATTGTTTAATAAACTGATAAAGAAAAAGATCACTTCATGCTGTTTTGTAACCATTATTCTTCTCACAATAAATTGATTAACAAAATAATGACTGTCTGGACATATTTTCCTTTAACATTTTTGTGCGTCTCTACGTATTTATATTAGTGGCATATTGCGAGAAGTGATTTGCAATTTCTAAATATTTGATACGTTTTATCGTACTATTTGATCAATTTGATTCAGATTGATAAATTTTTTACTATTAATCTAAAGCATCGAACGTATATATGGCCATCAAAATCCAAATTTTTTCGCGTAGAGGAATATCAAAATTACCTCTAAGCTTACCTTTCTAAGAGCAACTATCCAAGAACTCGGCATCAATCACATTTTAAGTTTTAGGAGACAATTACGTATCTAATTCCAAATTATATATCCAAAAGACATAAAAAATCCTAGAATTTTTTTTAATTAAGCACGATAATACACAGCACCATATATTTATATCTACGGAAAAAGTTGGCCATTTTCTATTCAAGCAGAAGACGATGTAGTAAAACAATTAATCCTTAAACTGTAAAGATAGGTATTTCATCGCTCAGTTTCTCACAAGATAGCAGGTAGAAAACGTCTTTCCATTTTTTTTGCCTAAAAGGATCATTGGGTAGGAAAACCTATGTTTACCAAGGTAAATATATGCGTCAGTATATCGTCAAACATGTGAAGTGTAACCTACAGAGGACGCAGAATAGCCACGTTTACACTTTACCTATACATTTCATGCAGGTAAATAGTTTCGTTGACAAATATGTGTTGTGATTAAATTTACCTATAGATTTTTAAAATTATTATATATATCTTTTGCATCAACGTTTATAATCAAACATTTATATTTGAACATTAAACATTTTTTATTTAGGGTATCTTTAAAATTTACGGTTCTGTAGGCCGCAAATCCAAGCATTTAATTTGAATGAATAAATGCGACATACTTCTTTCTTATCAAATTATGATTCTTAAACATATTAATTTGCCGGTGGATTTTTTAGCTTATAATAATTCATTTAAAAATTATAATTGTTTATCCATACCAATGCACTTCGCATGTTTTACTTTGTATTCTTTACAATAAGATGTATTCAAATAAAGTTTTTGCAAAAGATTTATGATAACCTTAATTTAGGATATCTGAAGATGTTATATCAATTTTGGGGGATTTTTTTTAACAAGAATTACCTACTGAGAAATGTGCCGGACACGAAAGAACCTACGTTTACAGTTTGAGAATATGTAAAAACGTTTACGGTCTAAGGATGAATAGAAAATCTCAAAATTAATCAGCTAGCGATAATCTTATTGCTTCAAGCGGCAATGTCACAGTTTTCAACTCTGTCATTAACAATAATGATATTATCGATAATAGCAACGCCAGATCTACCGCGGCAGTAAGTTTTTGGAATCTACGAATGGAAAATCGGAGCATCTTGCGTCAAGTACAAAAGACTTTTATTCATATCTTCTAAAATCTCTGTTGACAATTCCGATAATGGAAAATCGGTATCCTCTGATTAAGAATAATACTATTGTAAAAAGCAGAGAACTCTCTTATGTTAAAAGTAACAAGAAGCCCAAACGTAATGAATCATTAAATAGTTTTAGAAAAAATGGATGATATGTTTAAGCCTGACAAATCGCTATTTAATAAAATTGATAACGGTTTCATATTAAATTACGACCAATTTCAAAGTTTCTTAGAAAATACGTTCGGTGCAGAAAATCTGACCATTATTGTTAAATAATACACCCTTAATGTAAGCCACGATATATTATAAATATTAACAAATTAAAAGATATCTATCTGAAACGCCATCCTGTAAATCTAAACAGTGCCTGAATGAAGGTGCATTGAATTGGTTATCCGAACGAGACAATGATACATTTAAGTTAAAGTCCTTTTATTTTTTTGTCTAATCTCTTGGAATGTGGTCATTTGTTTTCTCTTTTCCTATCTTCGTGTTATTAAAATTTTATCAGTGGAATAGGAATGATATATAAAACTTTATACCTAATGAAACGCGAGGAATATCTGTGTAGTAACAGCGATATTGAAATTGTTTTCTAATAGTAAAAACAGAAGTAAACGCCCTAACAGTAAATAACAACAAAAGATCAATCACATTAAATTGCACATTAAATTAACATTAGATTACATTTTTTTCATGTTAAATGCTAAAAAGTTTCAAAAATTTATTCCAGGTTTGAAATAATATATTTATAATATAGTTAATATACTTATAATTTCTTAATTTTTCATAACTTTTTATTTTTATACGGTCTTTACCATTGTTTAATATATTGTTATTTTCATTGATATTACTTAAGAATTTCGCATTTTTGAATACTTCGTATCTTCAGTTTAGAATAAATGTTTGATTCAAATGAAGTGTAGGATGCGTTACTAGAACAATGGAAGAATTAACCACGTTTGTAGTAATATTTGTAATGATATTAAATTACATTCCCACGATAGTGACTCCAGGATTTTCAGTTTCAATCTCCTAATGCAAAGAGCAGGAACTTACGTGTTTACCTCATTCACTTACCAGAACTTCTTCGAAGCGATCATAATTTTCGGGCCTGGTACTTAGAAGACTCTCGCCAACCGAATCCATGGCATTACTCATCTGGCAGGAACCACGGCCCACCAAAGCACTGGACGCAATATGCAGCAAGGATAGCACTGCCAAAAGTCCGGCTGCGGATATAACAACGGGAGGAAAATAACGAGAAATATTTTTTTCACTTCGATCTGCTTCCGACGTTGTTACTTTGCATTAAATTCTTGCCACGTTTCTTTCAACATCTCGTTGAATATACCTTTACTCTTACCAGGACACAGCACGTTGCTATGTTGCTGATAAGAGTAATTCTCAAGTTATTTTTTCTTATTTTTTAATTGACTGTTTACAGTCTCATTAACAACTATGATACACTGTGTTTCATAATTATAAAACTACTCGAAATTTTCAATTTTTGTGTGTTTTATTCCATATCTTTATATTATGTTAATGTGATAAGAAACATGGTAACGCGCGATTAAAATTACATCCCATAAAAAGGATAATTACATAAATATATAAGTTAATGTTATTTGAAGATAGAATAATTCATTTTTATTTGCCAATAGCTCGAACTTTATTTTAATTATAGTTAACTGTTCTTGTAGAAAACAAAGAAACAAACATTTCGACAACACAGTATAATTTCCGAGTAATTTAATTTCCTTTAATAAAGCAATGTTCAAATCTCATCAACACGTTACTCGAAACTGATTAAAAATTACTATGGCCCATGACATTAATGACCAGAAAATAGAAAACATAACAGGGAAACGAGCGAAATATCTATCATTACAATAATGCGAATCGTTTTAGACAATTCAAAGATTTCAACTGCAACGAGATGTATACGGAAAATATTTAAACATTTAGTTTGTCCAGTTACCCGCGACATAGGACAACCGAAGACTGTGCGGTTTCCATGCCAAAATACAGGATAATGGTAGATAAAACAATGCTCTTCGCCAACCCCTCGTTATCGCCACCACTGCCGACCAGTAGCACGAGCAAAGAGACTCGTCATTTCTGAAACAAAATATGTAGACGGTGTTATAGAGCTCCGTGTCATTTTCGACGAGAATTGTGTCTTTGCAAATTAGATTTATGGAAGCAACGAAGTGTGCCGATATAAATGTTGTTTGCGATTAAATTTAAAATAGGATAATTGTAATTATTTGAGAAAAAATGTAAAATATAAAAATATAATAGAGAATAAATTTATTTATATGAAAATTTATATGATGTATATTATATGGAAATTTAAATTTGTTTTTTAGTTGTACTGTTTTAGAGGAATATAAGCTTTCATGTAATATATGGTTTATATGAAATTCTTGAGAAAGTACTTCCAGTATCATTTTATGTTTCGTTTGAGTATTGTTTTATAGATTCTAATTTATGGTGCAATTGAAAATAATATTTTCCATTGTTATGATATTTTTCTTTGTGATATTAGCACATTGCTGTTTGGATATCATGTAAAATTAAATTTTAATATCTTGTAGAAAATTCAAAAAATTCAGAAGGCAAACTTGTAGGTAATGATAAATTACATAATTTTGTTCTAATAATATGCAAGATAACCGCTTTTCGTTTGTTAATTCGCTCTAACTCGGACGGTCTTTTTCTGTATTAAGAATGTTTCAGGTAAATATTTACACTATAATTCTTTATCTATAAGTGTATATTGAAAATATGGTAAAAAATAATATATATGTAGATTTTTTAAAAAGTTGAATACATGAAACGTATACATTTATTGAACTCGAATTTCAATTATACTTAATAAAAATTAATTCATTTAAAGATTCCTGTCGTATGTACCTTTCGAAAATACAAATTTCCTCCATTATATTTTCTTTTAGTATGCTAACAACATATTTTTAAAATTAAAAATTAAAAATTAGATCTAATTAATAAATAATTACTAAATAATCTAACATAAAGACGAGTTAAATTGCGGTAGAAATAGTAAAAACTTCGTATATTTGAAAAAGTACAAGTTTCTAATTATCATACTTAAAAAGTTAAAAAAGTTCATACCATATTTAAATATATCTCAATATACATATTCAGTGTACATCACAAAAACTTGTATTTAGATATATTACTGTATGTAACGAGTAATGGAAGTACTGGAAATCGAAACCGAAGACGTGAATACTCGTTATCGCGATTCCTTATTTTCTTGCAGATGACGTCTGGATAAATGGATAGAAGAAAAATGGACTTCCGCCACTAGGGGCTCTTTCCTATTTTATGTGCCGCATTGAATGTGTTAATTAAAACGTCCCTCGTAAATTAAAAGGAAATCCATAAAAATGATAATAATAGCACTTCCATTCTATATTTCTAATTGCGTTTTTAGTTAAAAAGAATTTTCTTGAATTCTACGAGTAATTCTCTAAGTTTAATTAATTTTTGGCTTATTTATTGTACCAGTAATGTGTACATAAAGTTATTTATGAAGTGTTTTGCGCAACTTATCCGTCACTTCTATTATTATTTATTTATTTAAAGTGGCATACATCAGTTTGAGTGATCAGCTATTATCATACTATAATATTTATATTATACTGTTTTAACTTTACAATATTATGTAATACTATATTATAATAATATATATAATATATAATAATATGTAATACTATACTATATTTATGTACGTACTAATTTGTAAATATGAAGTAAGCACATGGTATACATAATATTTACTGTACTACACTCTGTACATTGTACCGTGTTAGTTGCTACCTTTTTTCATATTAATTATGATATAATGTAATGTAATGCTAAAGCATTTTTCGATGACTACATAATTCTTAATTTTAACAATTTTCGAACGGAGAGTTCACAATTGCAAACGATGTATTAATATTGATTGACATTTATTTGATACATTTTAATCGAATGGAGTTTGTTATCGAATCGAATCAAATCAAACTGATGTAATTTTTTTAAATGAACTGTTCAAATTGGTATCAGTGAAAGCGGATGTGAAAAATTTTATTGCACAGTAGGGTTTATGGCATTTTCATACGAAGTTAACGATATTTTTACAACAACTTCAATCTGTTTTTTTTTTATCAGAGATAGTCAACTTATCCCATATTTCATTATTTATAAGTATTATTTATAAATAACTATGCTTTTAATGATAATAATAGAAGTAACTCTGTTTTTATAAATTATATTCGAAATTCTAAGATCCTTAATAGATGCACCTTGGTATGTTACCAACGAAACAATACATCGCGGCCTTAAGATATCTACAGTTAAAGAAGAAATATCGAAATTCAGTAATAGATATAACATAAGAATTAACCACCAAAACTCATTAGTTACTCAATTACTTGACACGACGGATCAGATCCGCAGGCTAAAAAGACATTAACCTCTAGATTTAAACATTAGATTCAGCTAGAATCGAACATACGATAATCATTTATTATTCACGTTATAGTATAACGCCAGAATAATTTACTCATAATTCTCAATGATTATAATTACTCCCAAATAAAAAAAAGAAAAAAATAAATTATAGTCATAAATCATAGAATACCTGTACTAATAATTGCTTATGAATTATATAAATAATATTACACTGAGATTATATGATATGTACTTGAGATGTAAAATATGTGAACGTAATATCGTTATCTGCGTGCGATAAGATAACATAAAGATAACGCAGGCAAATGTACCAACTTTACAAGTGAAATAAATTTAATGCTCATGGTCATAATTACAAATGCGTTAATGTTTATTATGCGAATTTTAAACATGCTAAGCATATCGTTGTCGTAATATATTAAGCATTAAGATACTATAAACTACGTTTGTACGCTACTTATAAATTTCCATATTATTATAATTATTATCATTTACACACACATAATAATAATACACACTTATTAAATAAATATTTTTATTCTTGAAATTTGTGTTAACGAAAGTTAAAATTAAGTTTTACTCTTTTCTTTAGTGAATAGTAATTATAATAACAACATTGCAAATTTCGTTATTTTTAATATAATTTTTAAGCAAATTATCGTAGACGATATTCGATAGCTTTAATAAAACCTTCTTTTTTTTTTGCTAAAATGTATCGCTCTGTTTTTAATTGTAATCCACCATAAAAGAGGAATTCTTGTAAGATGTCATTATACAGTATACATTGTCTCAGCTAACTTGATCATCTTGAATAATTTCTGCGGTATGCATCGTATGAAATAATTTTTAATAGGAAAAGTTGCATGGTTTGGAGGGTTGCATTATGTGGTGTATCTTTTTATAGGTGATGGCATTTCGGTTTCTTCAAGGTCAATTTTCTTATTTTAAATGGCATGCTGTATTTTTTATTAGTTGTAAACCTTATAGTTAACGGATAATTTCGCTTTGTTTCTTGAAAATTTACTTATCATTTACTTTACTTAATATCAAATCAATTAATTATTATTTCTTAATATTAAATTTGAGATTTAGCATCGTCAAAGGTTTAGACTTAAGACAGCGGTGTTTACATGCTACTCTGCACATATAGCAAGACGAACGCTGGACAAACAATTTCCCAATTGGCTACGCCGTTAGAGTACTTTCTGTGGGGGATATTAAAAACGTCAAAGAATGTGAAAGAACGAGTTCGCGAAGTAGGCATTCCGCTCGGTGTAGGAACAATTCAGAGTGCAGTTTCCTTGTTGGTTGATAAATTGCACCATAGTATGAATGTTAATGGCTATCCTTTAGAAGACCTACGACACTACAACAGTGGTATATTTGCAAGAAACAAAGCAAAGTTATTAGTTAACTATTCGGATTAGGATATTTTGACATAAAATATACAATATACCATTTAAAAGTCCCTGAAATGCCTCTAACTATAAAAGATACACTACATAATGCGTCCCCTACAAATTATGCATCTTTCGTATTAAAATTTTTTGTATGCTAAACTATATATATGTACTAACATATTTATTGTTTAATCTTACTATATATAAAACCAATTATTTATAATTTTGTTTGTAAGGAACAATGTTTACGATAGATGTTAAAATAAATACTTTTTTTAAATAAATAGAAATTAATAGTAAATTAAATTACATTGGGCTATGTTTCGTTCACATTTTGCTGTTTCTTATACGTTGATAGACATGTCATTAAGAATGGAACTGAATGTTTACGAATATTTTAACTATGAAAGAAAGTATTATCCTTGACAATATTGATATGTAACAACACAAACAGTATTGAATCACGTGGGCTAGCAATAATATATAAATTAAACAACTAACTTTTTTGTTATGAATTGGATATGATATAAAAAAACTAGTAAGTTCATTGAGATATGGAATAACGAAAGGTAATGAAAGGTTGGTAAGATTTGACAAATTTTAGTATGTACAAAATTATTGACTAAATTTTGTTATTCATGAAATACCATTTATTATTAAATAACATCATCGTCAGTAAATACACGTCTTTTTAAAACCATTAAATATTTCAATTTAACTAACATTTTATTGCACCAAGTTGAAAGCTATTTTTGAAGTTTCCAACAAGATAAAATAAAAATAATTAGATTGTAAAATTATATATAATAATCATAAATAAGTTAATGTTATTAAATAATAAATAATATTGAGGTGATGTTTGGTGTAAGGTGCCAAAGAAATACTCGACGGTGTTCAACAATATATTTATTTAACAATCAACAATCCTCGCGATTACCACTGACTTTCTCGCTTCTCGACTATGCTTCGTTGTTAAAACTCGACTCTCCTCACTTCGCTGTTCAAACTCGAATTCGTTTCTTTTGTTGCCCCTCGATATCCCCACTACGCGCACGTTCGTTAGGCGTCCGCGACTGTTGCCGCGTATACTTTCTTTCAAATATTCGGCGGAAGGGCCGTAGGAATATCGATGGCTCGTTAGGCACACCGGCCTTACGTTTCGGTAATATGCTTTGTGTCGTGAAACCGTCGGAAAGTTCCGTCGTCGGGTGTAGCCACAATATCAAAATAATAAATTATGATGATAATATGTTTAATGTTTCGTTAGAATTTATTATAGTAACAATTAATTATAGCGATAGATATTTGATGGATATGAATATTATTAACAGTATTGTATCAATTTGCGTGATGTTCTCTGAATTTAAACACTATTACATTGCGTAGAAGCAAATATATATATGTTTAAAAGATATGTATCTATACAATATATACACTCTATTCAGTTTTTATTTTAGACTGATTTTTTCTTAGGAAGATATACAAATGTAATTTTAATATAATTGTTATTATTTAAAATCATTTTAAATTGTCTATATCATATAATATAATTCGAATTATTTAATTACTATACCATGTAAAATTATTTATACAATTAATTGTTAATCGTTATCACGGTCCTGTTATATTTATACTATTACCTATATATTGGGCAACTGTTTGTAACTCCATTTTGAATGTTAATTCTAATTGATAAAGAAGTATATGTATAAATCATTTTTGATCCCAATATACAATAACCATAATTAAACAGCAATATTTTTCCTATAAGAAAGCTTTTTACCTTTTGTATTATGAAAAACTTGATATTATTTTATTAATTTTACTATTCACTGTATTTACAGTTTTTTTCAACTTTGTTTAAAATACATATTAATTTTAAATGATAAAGAGACGTATGGTATTTTATCGCAATATACTTACAACACGATATTACGTTTAAAATCCGAAATCTTTTCGAATTCTTCTACTTTCAAAATTATTAAATTTTCTACCTTCTAGATAACAAATTCTCTATAAGTTTCTTTAATTTATTTTATAAAAACTTGATAAATTATTATGCAAAGCCTTGTAGAATTCCATTCTACAAATACGTTTAGGTATTTCTCGAAAATAATACGAATCTCGTAGTATTATGTAATTCCATATTTTTACAAATATAATTAACAAAACTGCGAATTTACAGTTTTATGTATGTAATTTAGAATAAACTAGTGAAAACATTCTTTCATCCATTAAATATTCTAAGGGATACTCTGCTTTCAATAACTTATATATTTTTATGTATTATGGATTTTGTGTGATTTCTTGCACCTTTAAATTTCCTGTGAATACATAAGAATCCACACTCGTAATAAAATAATATCTCAAAATAATTACACACGATTATTCAGCCCGGGAGAAACGAACCACCCTTTGAATCGTTATTCAAGGGATGCCATCGGCGGACAAATAAAAAAGAGAAAGAAACATTGTCCGCGTACGCGGCATAAAGCATCTCATTTTCATTGGTCGTAGTAAGAAGATCTTGAAGACCGACATTCGAACCACCGTTCCCTTTTAATCGACAAAGATATAAACTCCCGAAAGGAGTAGCGTCGAGTCGAGATAGATTGCCGGAAGTTGGTTCGCCAATAAAATCACTTCTTCCTTTAGAAATTGCTTTTTCGCTGTAGTCCCTCGGTTCTTTCGCCATATTCTCTTTGCCCTTGTTGAGACTAGACTTCTAGCGACTTCACAATCCTCAATCCCTCTAACGCGTTCTTGCATATCTTCCTCGTCCACCCTTCGAATTCTTCGGCCAGTCTTTACACATCGAGCGAATTCGCGATCGAACGTCGAGAAAATTGGGACAAAGTTCGGACCTGGTAATTAACAGTCTGCTTCTCGTCTCTCTCTTGCTCTCTGCCTACCAGTACTTTTTCTTCGTATCTTCGTATTCTCGTTTGCAGATAGTTTGCTCGATTTCGTCGATGTTTTTGCGTTTATTGGAATATCTCGAATGGTATTAGAAAATCAATGAGATTCGGCTGAAGCATTCTCAACAGACAATGAGAGCGCACAAGAGTGAAAAGAAATAGGTGGATTGGAATAACACGTGATTTATTTGAAAGAAACTATAGAATTCTCATAAAGAAGTGTGAAAAAACTGGTCATGTTCGAATTGTTGTAGGTATGTTGGAAATTGGAAAATATTAAACGCGCCCAATTCTCATAGTGACAGATCTAAAGGAATTTATAGAATAAAATAAAATAAAATATAACGAATAAACTGCGAATATTTATTTAATTTTATTTCGAAGAATTTAAAGCTGCAAATATATGCAAAAATATATAAAATATGCAAAGCATAGTACGCGTTATAATATTTAGTGTATGAAACAAATCTTTGCTGAGATTTCATTTATTTTATCGAATTTAAATGAATATAAATTTGCATAAATATCGGCAGTCAACAAGTAACAATAACATTAACATTATAAAATAGAAACAATAGGATGCAAATTTGATAAAAATATGTAATTGGGTATGTGAGGCGTTTAAAATTTTTTAAATCCCATTTTTTACGCACACATAATTAAATAATATTAATTTCTATTTGATATTTGAAAAACTTGAAATTCTTTAATGTATTTTAAAATACATGTCCTACATAACAGTACATTTTTCATATAATGTATTTTTAAATATATCTAAATATAAGTATAATATTATATAATATATAATCATTATATATTATTTTTTATTTGAATGATAATAGAATATAGAAGCATGCTTTATAAAGTTAAATATGTATACCTGACGCAGATCTGTACGAACAGCGTGATGGCCCAGGTAATCTCTAGGAAGAATATCAAAGCAGATGCTACTCTGAAATAGAACCACAAAAATTTCCATTTAACGAGCAGAAGGAAAAATATTTTTGCGAGTTGCAGTCTTATGATGTACAGCAACTTAATTTTAAATTCACTTTTCATTGTGAATATAATTTTATTCTTTGTAGAAAACTGTAATCTTTAAAAGAGCTACTACTTTAATATGGAAAAATTACCGGATTTGACTCTTAATTTTGAAAAATACCCTATTTCATCCTCATAATTATTTAACGTTGGTTTCTTAAAAATTAATCCTAAGGTACGTAATCATAGATTTTTGGCGTTTCAACAATATTTGACATTATGTAATTAATTGTACATTGCAAAGTTCGTTCGAAAAATCGTCTTAAAGTCAATCTTTATTATTGTGTCATACAAATAATATGCTAATTCACAAAACTAATCCTTTAGTTGCTTGGTGAGTACAATAAAATCGTCTCTGGTTATAATTTTTTAATAAATATTTATATACTTATTTACTAATTTAATTCCATTTGTATGCAAATAATAATCATGTAAATTGAAGCCAACGCGTTGATGTGATTGCAAAGATGCGAAAAGAAAAAATTGCATGTATTTTTTGTACTATACGTGACGGTTTTGTATATCGCTTGTGTTAATTTATAATATTTTAATTTCATTGAAATAAAACATTTTCCTTCTTCTACAAATGTCCCTACGTTTCTTTAAATTTCTAATCGAAATAGCATACAGACGTTTTATACTACATTTATGTTATTTAGTTTGCAAATCGTTAATCTTCTACATTTTTCCAATAAACTATACCCAGCACAAAGGTATTCGAATATATAGACAATCTTTATGCATGTATATAGTATCTATATTATACGAAACATTTTGAAATTTCATTAGCACTGCAACAAGGTAAATAAAATTTAAAACTAATTCGGAACTATGCATAAAAGTTACAAGACACATATTGTAAATGTAAACTTGATAGAAAGTTAATGTAACAACATTAGAATATTAACCTACATGATCTTAAATATTCAATTAGCGTTAAAGATGTTCTTAGTAAAATTATCGAGGCTTACTAATACAAAGAACATACAGTTCAAATATTTTGATAATCAGCAAAATGCATGCTTACAATAAATAATTTGTAACGTCCACGTACATTCGTTTCAAATATTACAAATACGATGACGATAGTTGTTATTGTAGTTCTAGTTAAATTCTAAAAAGTTTCGCATAATACACGTATAGTATTTCTAACATTCATACCAAATACAAGTGTTCAGTAGTTTCGCGAACTATTGTACACACTTGTCCAAACTTTTCCCAAACGTTTAGCCCTTCTAATTAACATGATACACACAAATTTATCTTCAACTTGATCAAACAGCAGGTTTGATCGCAAGAAGTACAAAATAATTCGAAGCAAAGCAAACTTCCAATAACCTATAATTCGAAGTTGAAACGATCCGGATTCAGTTTGCTACTCTTCTTTCACAATGGCTGACAAAAATACGTCTGTCAGGACGTGACCGCCGAAGAAGAACGTTGCAACAAGATCGTTTAATCTTTTCTAGCGTGAAAAACCGCTGTTCGACAGCTATTTCCCTGTAAATCCCGCTTTATCGTCGTTTGTATCCCGTCTTGCGGAACGGCGCTTATTTTATCCCGCAAATAAGTCTAGTCCACGAATTATTCGCAGTCTCGTGACTCTTTGTCGTCGTTGTACGACCATACTCGCGAACATAAAACTACGTCGCGATGTTTTACGCCTTTCATTGTTGTTCATTTCCAAACAGATACACAACAGATGCCCGTACAAGTTCTGCACCAGGAATTTTGCAAAAAAGAGCATCGTATTGTATCACGCGATTTCTCTATTCGCACCTCTGGGAGTGAAGCCGAGTAAAATTCTGTTGATTGACGGAAAATTTCGCCGCGAAAGGAATAAACCATACCGCGAAATATTAGAACATTAAAAGTTCTGTTTCCTAACTAGATGTTGCAGGGATGTTATGAATGTTAGTGAATTTCGATGTGAGAAAATTGATTATAAATTTTTGAAGAGCGGAAAATTTTTAGGTCAAGATTCGTAAATATTTGGACATGATTTTGAAAAATGTTATATAAGTCTTCTCAAACTTTTATAGATCGAGACCACATTCGAAAACTGTAATTTTTAGCGACCCGCTCGAAAATTACGCGAAGCGTGATTGTCGTCGAGAGTTGATTTGATCCCTGACCCTCTCTCTCTCCCTCCCTCCCCTCCCCTCCCCTCCCTCTCCCTCTCCCCCTCTCCCTCTCTCTCTCTCCCTCTCTCTCTCTCTCAAATACTAAATCAAGAAATGCCTAACTTCAACCATTAATTCTACTATCAATCTGTAATAGAACTTTAACAAACAAACACGTAATTCTGTTATTACGCTTCAAAGAGAATCGATTGCATTAAGTTGCACTTCGAAGTAGTCGAGTGATATCTCGCAAGAACTATCTCTCATATTGCAAGAAATGAAAGAATTAAAAATTTGTAAATGTCGAAATATAAATCTGAGAAATTTAAAAAATTAGGAATTAGGAAGAATTTGCTGTATATAAAATACTGTGTATGAAATGTACTCTTCAGATTAATATAGTCTTAAACACTAGTTTGTGAGGATGCATTAATATCTATATGTAATACCTTTGTTATAACTGAATTTCTTTTTATTATCAGATACTTAAACGTTTTCTTGAATATATCATAGAAGTTACTTATCTTTATTTAAAGTATATATTGTGACTAAGAAAATAATAAAATAACACTCTGAACGTAAGTTTTAATATACTCGAATAGATAGTATTTCAGTTTATGGAATTCTACAGTAACTTTTGATAACAATAACATAATGGGATTTATACATAACTGGAATTTATACAATACTATATTATTATGCAAATATAAGTAATAAAACAATTCATTATTGCTACTTTGTATCAATTATTTTTATATTTTAAATATACAATTTTTTATCGCCCTTTAAAAATGTAATAACTTTATAAACGGTAAGAAAATATTTTATAATATCATTTTATAATACAAAATTTATAAATGATGAATGTTAAACGGTCAATAAAATATTTTCCGATATAAACATTAAATGTGAAATTTATAAGTAATTAAATGGTAAACAATAAACAATATGCTCGAATGAGAATAAAAACCGAATTCTAATAACCACTTTAACAATTTAATCGAGATAAAATCTGACATTCATTTATTCATCTTTTTGTCTCGATTTCACGCGGTACATGCTTAATTTTACGCTACATGGTAGAAATTCACAGTGAAACTCAGACATTTCGCGCGTATTATAGTAATTTTGCGGAAGACAAGATGCACTAATGTCACTTGTAGTGCATGGCCATGCGTGGATAAAGCTAATGCGAGAAATATGCACTGGACCGTTGCGTCGAATACACATGTACAATAATATACATGTATATTTCGTATTACCGAGTGGCTGATCATACCGCAACCGAATGCACTGCAAGTGCTGTCCACCAGTTCTATCGTGTAACGTACTATTGCTATCCAAATGAGAACCCACCAACAAATGAATCAATATGTCCATTCATTACTTGTACTATTGGGTTTCATCCGTACCTTATATTGGAATATTTGCTTCCTGTCATGGTGTGCACAGTAACTTTCTACGTTAATGTTCCAACTTAACGCGTTTTATTATTATTTTTACTTTAAGTGTATTCTTATCTATATGTTTTAATAAACATACGACAGATTATTTTCTTCTTTTTTTAGTTGGTTATTTATACTCGCATTAATCGTTATAACAAGTTATCAGTCGACTGTGAATGTTTGTGCAAATTCATATCTTTATAAATATAAATAAGGAAATAGAATCCAAATAGAAATTTGTTTCGTTCACCATATATTATAAAGTGTACTATACTTTGAACATTTTATGTACTTTTGTATATATGATTTGTATTTTTGTATCTTTAAATTTTCTGTAAATGCATAAATATTACTAGCGAAGCATATTCTTAGTTGCAATCATACGTTGAGTTTTATCATTTTTGAAACCGTGTGATCCGTTTAAAAAGTTACTATACAAGATAATGTATTAATACCAATAAATGGCAAATAATTTGTAATTTGTAAAATTTCACTGATAATATTAATTTAATTGTGCAGGACAGTTCAAATTACTTATTCTGTTAATATTGTGGCTTAAGAAGATTTCTCTTCTTATACCTATAATGGGCATGTTTATTAATATATTTGTTATGTTTCTTGTTTACAGAGTTTCTGTATTATAATTGCTAATGCAACTTACTTTATAACTTTCTGTACTTTTCTTCTACAATGTTTTCATTATTCGATATTGCAATGTAAATTAGGTGACGTAAATGTTATTTAGATGATTCTGAATTTAATCTAAAAATATGCAATACAGTTTCCTAAATTACTATCTTTCATCTATTTTTCTTTCTTTTGCTAATTTTTAATTATTTTGAGTGATTTAATAGGAAATGGTAATAAACACATTTAATAAATGAAACAGAATCAATTTGAACAGTATCAAGGAAATGTACGTTATATAAATTAAATAAATGTGTGTAGGGAAGTTGCGATAAATTCTCGGAATTTACCAAATGTCCAGCTGGACAAATTGTAAAGTATAAATTAAATAATAAAAAAAAAAAAATTGTTGGAATACCTTGAAATCGAATATTTCTTCTGCTATTTTATTTTCTTAATACAAAATCACGATTTCGATCAAAATTACAAATTCAAAACTTTCATCAGTCCCTGGAATTTATTTTGTTGCAATCATATTCTAATTTAAAATCGATTATTTCTTCTACTATTCTATTGCTCTGGTATAAAATCACGATTTTCATCCAAATCTTTGAACAGAATTTCAAAACCTGAAATTTGCTTTTCTAATATAAACTTGGGATTTTCATTGAAATTGAAAAATTTGGACAATTTCCAGAAATTGAATATCTTTTTCGCTGGTATTTTTTTTTAATACTTACAAAGCTTCGATTTTTAATAAAAGTTTGGAGCAACTTCTCTTCGTGTCAATGCCGTAACATGTGCTGTATGTACAAAATAGTATCTGAAGTATCGAAAAAGATATATTGACTTTAAAAACTAATCATGTGTGCAAAATTAATCCTAACAGTTCAAAATCCAGAATCAGCAGTAACTTCCGGTGCAATATGTCTGAAAAAAAGAAGAGAAGTCACTCGATTTTATAAAAAAAAATATAATAAACTCGAGTTTATAAAAAATACATAATTCAAAATATTTTGACTTTTTGAACATAATAATACGTTTTGTTCATAAAAGTATAAAATTTTCCTTTCTATATTTAATAAACACCTCTATGACTAAACTATTCACTAAAAATTTCGTTTTAATAAAAATGTCCTTTTTCTAAATAGATTTGTCTTCACGAAAAATCTAGTTGATTTGTTCTTTTATTTGTCTTTTCACTTCTTCCTCCAAATGTATATGTATAACCTTGTTTAGGGGAATTAATTTCAACATTAAAATTTTCGTGCATTTCAGCCTTGCAAAAAATCCTGCAATTAATTTTTATAACATTAAAGGGAGGAAAAAAATTATTATTAATCATTTGTTTTTAAATCATAACAAAAATTAATAAATTATTTCATGTTAGATCTAAAATTGAACTTCGTTTTCTCATAATTACTTGCTATATTCTTTGCAATAAATTAGTATCAAGAAGAAGATTTAGATTCAGTAGCAGATTAAAAGCAACACTATCTTCCGTTCTATCTACGCATTTATTTCCTTAGTAAGAAAACATAATTTCTGCCATAAATCATACAGGTACAAATTGGATATTCTTAACTGAATAATTTTTCTTTTTTATTTAATTACCTACTCATACCTTTATTATACAATAAACGAGAGTGAGATTACTTTATAATTCAATAACTTCAAATTTTAATTAAATTTGTATTGTAATATTTTAATCTTTTACCATTAGAACATTTTTATAAATTATGCTTTTTCCACCATTATAATTTCCTTAACGAAAGTACAAATGATCGAAATTATAGTGTAAGTGAAAATCGGCTGGAAATTAATTAGAGGAATACGATATGATAAAGGAGTATACGATAAAACTTGACTGGTGGAATTATTTGTCAATACTTAATTGATGGAATTTTTGTAAAATTCGCTTCCTCTTTGAACTTTGACCTTTGAAGTATGCTAAATAAAAGAAAATCAGCTAATTGCTATTTTAAACAAAAGAAGTGTGAGTTATTGTAAATATATACATATATGTACAGGATGCCAACAAGTTTTTGTCTTTGAAATAGCCGTCAAAAGATAAATGATACGAAAAAATTTCAATATTATTTTTTATATAGATTACGTTACGTCTATGTAAATAAAAGATTGGATTGTACATTTCTAAAAATTATATTTTATTATATTTCTAAAATTATAGTTTTGCATTGTTACTTTTCTATTTGAAATTCTTTAGATCGTTTTATTACCCTCTACGTTTTCTTTTGACACAATACGAACTTTGCACTAGAAATCTATTTTATGGTTACATTGTACTTAATTTAATCTTTAAATCTTTCAAATATGTTACATGAATTTCTTTCAAAATTGAGGTTAACACATCGAATAACGTATGAACGCAGTCGCATTGCTATAAGGTCGAAGATCATCGCCGTTCGAACAATCGCAGCAGTATCATACATTAAATGTAACGTCCCCAAACGCGATTTATTGCTTGCAACTGCGTTAATCAGACTAGTCGATCCTTCCTCGTAAATTTCAAACTCGTTTCATAAAGTTATATAACCAAAGATAAAAGACAAATAACAACGTGACGATATTCATGATAAATTAAACGTTTTCGCAAGACTTGTGGATATTTCTTGAAAAATTTATAAAACCATTATGTAACAAATAGAATATAAAATTCTTTAAAAATTGTTGAGATTGACTGATAGAAGAACGAGTGGATAAATTTGTAATAGAAAAATATATTGAAATAAATAAAGCTGTAAGTATCTCACTCTTATAGTGTTACAATACAATAGCAGAAGCTATGATGGGGAGTACGTTCATGTATTTATAGTATTAAGCTAGAAAAAATTACCAAATGTTCAGCTGGACAAATTGTAAAGTACAAATTAAATAATAATATATTTATAGCAAAAGTCATTACCAAAAAGTAAATCTTGTAGCTCTTCTGTTTATAGACATTGTAACCCAAAATATAATTTATATTCAAGGGTACAATAATATGGGTCTCTCCTTATTTCGAATCTTTTTGTTTCACTAAATTCTATTCTCTTCGTAACAGCGGTCTCCAGGTCATAGATATACAAAAGTAAACATGTAGAGTTTTCTTTTTGAAGTAATTACTTCAACAAAAATTAATAAAAAAGAACAATTTTAAATTGAATCCATAACAAAATAATTTATTATTATATGAATACCTACTGATCGAAGCTACATATAATAAATTTTTTTGATCAATACAGAGAACAGGTTATTTGATAGTAATGAACGTTGTACTATCTGTTAGGATTCATTCAGGCACGTCGTTTTTTGGTTGAGTGGTGAGTAATTTTAATAACTTGCCGAGTGTGAGTATTAAAATTTAGTCAAACAGTTTAATGGAACATCCAGTAGTTCAATCGAGTAACGAATAATTTAGTAACTTCCCGCGTGGGAACACTAAGATCCAGTCCGATAGTTTAGCAAAACGGTTCCCACACAAGATACAACTAACTAACTAAACCTGTCAGAGTACATTAGTAGCTTGCCACATTCGCAACACCCCTCGAGTATCAGTAAAAAATAAGTGTAAAAATACAACTAATAAAGTAACAGAAGTTCCATATACCTATGGATACCACATTCCTGAATTTCTTAGATAACCGTGGAACGAATCGTATATATCTATGGATGTGGACAAAATTACGAAGTATTCTATTCTATTGATGTAATTGTTACGAGTATTATCCTTCAGCACTCATAGATCTGAGATTACAGAAAAACAAATGTTTAAACTTTTTATTATAAATCTCGAGTTGACTATGTTAATATGAACAATTGATATTGTAGAGGCATATGCGTTTTAGGACGTTTCGATACAAAGTTGCCTCACGTAGTTGTTTTGCCACAGAGGATTAACACTGTACGACGCACATAATGTAATAAACAAACTCTGGACAAAGCAATTTCGCTGCTACGTGAAACCTACAACCTGCGACAAGTTCAAACCTTTCGGTACCCCCCTCGACCAGTATAAATAGACGACCATGTCCTCCAGACGCGGTCATATCAATATCAGTATCGAGTCATCGAGTCAGTCAGTAAGTCAATCAGTCAAGCGAATAAGTGTAACAAATCAGTCTAGCGAATTAGTATCAGTATCACAGTATCACGCAATCTCATAACGAATATCATCAAGCGAGCAACGCTTGCGATTAACTTTGCATTCTACAGTTTAAAATATCTGTAAATATAGTTAATTGAATTAACTCGTCTCCTTATTAACCAACAACACGTCCCATCGTCCACCACAAATTGCTGACCCCGACGTGATTTCAAAGTGAACGTGTTACGATCGGTATGACGAGTACAAGCGGAGCTGACCGTACGTCGATCGAGCAAGATCGAGTAAACGCGGTGAACGCACCGCTCCGCGTACCGCCGTTCTGGTCTCACGACGTCGCGCTATGGTTCTTGATGCTAGAGTCGCGATTCACGACTATTACAGCGCAGCATGTGCAGTTAGTCCGGGGAATATTGTTCGACCCGCCGGAGACAGGGCAGTATGGATACCTTAAAAAGAAGCTGATAAGGAGACTGGCAGACTCGGACTTCATGAGATTGTGGAAACGGGACCTACCACTACGATGAACACGAAACGGCGTTTCACGGTGGCGGACGTTAACGCGTCTACCATCGGCATGGACTTCTTAAGCCACTATGGGTTACTGGTCGACCCTCGAAATCGACGCCACAGCGACAAGACCAGCAACCTATCGACAACACGATACACGATTACGACCGAGACTGTATCGAGCAAAACGATCATCGGTAAGTCGACGTATCAGCGACTTCTCGCCGAATTGTCGAACGCGACTCGTGCACTCGTTCGACAGAGACAAAATACGACACAGCGTGGTACATCATATCAAAAACCACGTCCGGCGCTTCCGTTTTCAGCGAACTTCGACGCCTCGCCTCCGATCGACACAAGCAGGTGAAGGCGGGATTTGAGACGATGACCGAGCAAGGAGTGATGCGGCCAGTGAAAAGTCCATGGGCATCACCTTTGCACGTCATACTGAAAAATAACGGAGACCTACGACACCGCGGCAACCGTTCGTTAAACGCCTGCATCGTACCGACAGGTATTCACCGCCGCTATCGAAGACGTCGCGCAACATCTACACGGGTTTGACAACAAGCGGGTGACCCTTTACCCCGCATCGAAACGACAAATACGCAGATGCCGAACTCTCGCAACCGCACGCAAAAACGACGAGCAAATTCGTACGGCCGTATGTATAACACAAATAAGAAAAAAACGTTATTACTAGTAAGGAGGTTGTTACGTCCGATGACTCTCTACCTAAACCAGGCCACACAGCGCGGGCAAGATGGCAGTCAGATGTCTACACATCCTTAAGGATCCACTATAAATCTTGATATTTTCATAAGGTCCTTCAGACCAAACAAGTATCTTTTATTTCAAGTATTTTCTTTATATTTATTGTCTACTACGGGAAGATACGGGAAAGTTGGTTCTTCTCACGTTCGGTATCTTGCGCTAGCAACTTTCTCTCGAGGGCGGCTAAGACCCTTCCTAGTCCACCAACCTTCTTATTATCTAGTCAGTCGCACGAACTAATATCAGTATCGAGTCATCGAGTCAGTCAGTAAGTCAATCAGTCAAGCGAATAAGTGTAACAAATCAGTCTAGCGAATCACTATAACAATTAGTATCAGTATCACAGTATCACGAAATCTCATAACGAATATCATCAAGCGAGCAACGCTTGCGATTAACTTTGCATTCTACAGTTTAAAATATCTGTAAATATAGTTAATTGAATTAACTCGTCTCCTTATTACTTTAATCAACACGTCCCACCGTCCACCACAATATCATAACGATGACAAAATTTTCTGCTATAATATAACACATTTGTACCGTTAAGAAGTTATTAATGTGACAGAAATGAAAAATTTAATGATATTATGTATATCTTTTAACACATGCAAAAAATTTGGTAATTATTTAGAAAGCTGCCATCATCTTGGATTTCAATGATTTTTTAATACGTTGTTGGGGGCATGATCGTGAACACTTTTCCTATACCTACATGTAATCGTCGCGTCGCTCGCTCTTAGTTTCTGAGATATTCGCGAAAAGCTGTGTTTTTTGTATTTTTAAAAGGTACGGTAGTTTGTATTGGTTATCAGCCGTCTCGAGGCGGCCCGATTTTGAAAATTGATCCAAACGGATCCTTTTTTTTTCGTGGAGGAAACCTTCATAGGCGCCCCGCGACCTCCGGGGAGAGGGCGCCAGATAGTGCCGGATTCGTACCGGCTAAAACCTCCACGGTAGCCGTACCTGGCGCATGGCGGAAGACCCCATCCGCGCCGAATTCACCGCGAGTTATGCGAATCTAACTAACAGGGCGATCCACGGTGGCTGCTGTGCAAGACCGCCTGACTCATCTTCTATCTCATGCAAAATCTAAATTATCTTTTGTTTGTATGTAGTATATATGTATAAACGAAGGCTCGGTGAAGTATTCCACGGATCCTTACAAGCATTACAACCCCATGCACAACTATGTGTTAAAAATGGTTACCATTAATGATTTGGCTTAGGTTTGGACTAGTTTTCATATCATTTCATCTATGATATCAAAGAATTGAATTACTCGACTACGAAAATCATGTTGTTGTCAGAACAGATTTTTGAAAACAAACATAAAAAGATTCACAGCTGATGGATGTAAACAGATCGTCAAACGGCGAACTTGTCGGCTATGCTTGTGACTGTGTCACAGCTACATACATAGTATGCGTAGGCAGAATTCGCTATGTGGTGCCGATTGCTTTGTGCAAATATTTCGAAAACCAAAAAATCAATAAAAAAAAATTATTCAAAATGTTGAATTCTACAATACATTTGAAAATCATTGAAATTCAGTAGCAGCTTTCTAAATAATTACCAAAAATTTTGTTTTTGATTCATTTCCAAAAATGTCTGAAATTGCTCGAAAAATGATTTGCACTCCTATAATCACTAAATATTATAGTTTAAAAAAATGCAAATTTTAACTGCGATCAGTTGCGATCTCGAAGGGAATTATTAAAATTGTATACGCATATGGGATGAAACGCGATTCGATATATTCTCATGAAAATTAATATTATTATACGGGCGCTGGTAATTTTCTTGTATAATTATGTATATACAGCTATATATTTTACAATACATAATAAAATAAGGAGCATCTCAGGATATATACGTGTCTCGGTATAAGATGTAAGAAAAATCCACATTTCTGGTCACTATCTAGTATCGCACGATAACATTGTTTGCTCATCTCTCGAGAGTTTAAAAGCTCAACTATACTATTCAGACATTTTCTACGCACTAAACCATTTAACAGTCGAGTGACTACTCGGCACTCGACTATTGGACGTGTCCGTACGAGCCTTCGCTCAAGTTTAATTCTCCGCCAAAGACCACGCTGGTTTTTGAAAGAAATTTGAATTTTAATTTTATTGCTACAATTTAGAGAATTTTCGAAGTTACATTGATTTAATCAGTGTTAAATTAATACACAGTAAGCACAGTAACTTAATAGAACACAGTAAACAAAATACCAAATAATCTCAAAGACTACACTTTGTGTAAAAAATATCGACGTTTGTGTACAAAATTATTTATCAACCAACATAAAAAATATCAGAGGCTTAATCTGAAAGTTATTATTCCAAAGTTGTCATAAGTTTGCTCTTCATTGCATCTGTAAATACGAATGAATACAAGTATCATATAAATGTGTGATTCTTTGTTTACCAATTGCTGTACATGTATTATTATGATACATTAAGGTTTCTAAAATACATAATTATTGTTCAATACTATTCAGCTATGGAAACCATAACTTAGTTAATAAAAAGTTAATAGGAAGAAGTTGATATACATATTAAATTTTATTATAAATAGAATTTTCATATGTTACATGTAAACCATAATAAATTGTTACAAATGTTACTTAAAATTTTAATACGGGTAAATGTCGCATAAAATTGAGTGTATAATTAAGGGTATAATTAATTGATCGACTTATATTTGTTAGAAACATGTTAAAAATATGTTAGAAACATAAATTCAATTTCTTCGGTATGAACGTCGACTATAGATAGAAGAAAATCAAAGTTTAATTCGTATGGTAAAATTCTACAAAAATTCAAAACGAAAGAAGTACATTGATACCAAAGAATATTTTATAAAAGGTACAGCAAGAAAAAGATTGTGCTTGTATTATGACGAAAGCATTTTCTAGAATTAAGAGAAAATATTTGTTTGTTTAAATTTGAAGTAGCTTACGTTTATTTTCCTTTCCATTTGTATGTAAGAATATAGTAAAAGTAGACATTTAAATAATTTAGTTTGTCAAAAGGTGCTTTCTGAGAATATTCAATTAGAAGAAGGGAATCAAACAAACTTTATTTAAAACTTGAGTTTAATTTGAGGACGGGTGTTCGAGTTAAAAGAAATAACCTGATAAAAAACGTTGGTGTGGAAAGCGGAAGTTTATTTTAATTTGTTCAAATACTTTTACGTTATAATTGATATTTCCAGTTTTCCTTATACCTGCACGCAGTCTTTATTCGGAAAAACCAACGAACATACTGTAAGAAAATAAAGAAGGCTAATATTCATATTATGGTAAAATTTCAATATCTAGGTTAACTCTTAAATGCATTATTTTTGCAAATACGGAAAACATTCTGGAAATGTCCAAGAATATAATGTGGGGATGTAAATAAAAAAGGCTAAATACACTTATTAAAATAAATTCTGACATTCTAAATATTCTAAAAATTCCAAGTATTCCAGTATATAAATTAATGCTTAAAAGCATGATTTATGCAAATATTTTGTAAGTATTTTGAAATGTCATTTGAGTTAAAAGCTAGAAATTAAAAATTATTATAAATAGATCAATTGCTTTCAAATTTAATAATAAGAAAGGAAAATAATACGGTTACGTGGATCTAATGAAATGCATTAAGAAGGTAAAGTAAAATATTAATGCGCATACATTTCTTCCATATTTACAATTTCTATGTATGAACTACGGTATTTGACGTGTTCACTTTTAAAGAGTTCGTTAGAAACTCGTTGATGGATCCAGTAAACGGTATAATCTTATATTAATTATATCAAAACAATATGTTCATATATTATTTTAAAAATATACAATTTAAATATGCAATTTAACCAAACAATTTTGAAGTAAAAAAAAAAAAAAAAAAAAAAAAAAAAAAAAAAAAAAAAAAAAAAAAAAAAAAAAAAAAAAAAAAAAAAAAAAAAAAAAAAAAAAAAAAAATGCATAGAAAAGGGGAAAAAAGAAAAGAGAAGAGAAATCTAACGAGAATTCAGGAAATCATAATACGACCACGACGGTCGTAAAATCAAATTTTCTTTCAATTCTTACTCAACGTGCGTGCAGCTCTTAATTTGCAACATATCCATTCGATCATATTTCAGTGTTCAATATGCATGGAAAACACGCATTTCCATAGAGACTAACGGTATGCAATCTGCAACGACGAGGCATATCTGCGAATTTGCAATTTGCCGAACGCACTACGGTAAGTACACTTAGAATTTGACTTTTCCCACACTGAATCCCGCTGTAGGCATATTTAGTAATAAGTTAATGCGATTCGTTCAATAAAGAATAACGAACTTTGCTCGTTTGATTCGATTTCACTCGTTGAATTCGATTACCTCGATGTACTTTCCGACATTGATTGTTTACCGCATACTCATTGATAGCGCTTCATTGAGTTTTTCATTTGTTCGTTAAGTAACATGATAGCAAATAGTTAAGTTAAATGTGAGTGTATTCATACTTCATAAGTATCTGAACACTTCAGCGTGTTTGTAGTAACAATGTATGAATTGTACCAATATGATAACGTGAATTATGGTATTAACAATTAGAAATAGTCCTGTTGGTCTAGCTTTATCGCTTGATAGAAAACATTAAGTACTATTAACAAAACTACGAATTGACCATACAAATTTCACATATTCTCTCTTGCTCCAATAAATATCCAACATTTGCAACATGCAAATTTCGACTAATTACATAATATTCGTGAAACAAGCTTATATCACATTAATGGCGAATTCAAAGAAATACCAAAAATATAAAATCATGTTCGAATATCTTTAAAGGCTATAGCCGAATAAACATGATAAAAGCGCCCCTAAATCAAATTAAACATGTGATACATCAATCGAAAGTGTTTCCTAGAAAAACCATTTTATCAAAGTTTTAGCCCACTATTATCAGGGTAGTTATTGGTCTAAACATAATTTACAGTTCATGCTTGATTTCTGTTGTTATATCCTATAAAGAATTATGCAAAATATCTGAAATACTATAGCCAGTATTACATATCTGAGAATTTTCCCAGAAATTATTATAAAAATGCCCAGTCTCTATATGATAACAAATTATTTATTGTTAATCTGAAGCTGCTAAAATTATAATTTAATTTAAATATTCTACTATAGATATAAACTAAAGTTTTCTCTTAAAGACAACATAAAGGAATACAAGATTTATTAAAATTCATAAAAGAAACAAAAATATTTGTAATACAAAGCATTTCGTACAAATTGTCGCTAATAATCCTGATCGATATGACATTAACTGTTAATAATAATAGAAAAAAGTAGGTATTAATCTTTCATCAATAACCTTTAATATACAAAATTTATAATATGAAAATACATGATTAATACAGCTTTTCTAGTTTCTTTATTTTAATGCCATTTTATGATTAAAAAGGAATATTTAAATTCAAAATACCTAAAAATAAGAAAAACCTACTACGTGTATGCCAAAGATATAATTGTCAAAACAAATAATATTTTAACATCTTCAATAACATAATTTTCAATGTTTTAATAATAAGACGAATAAGATTCTTAAAATTATAAATAGGTTGGGAAAATACATGTTTTCCTCCGAAATCTAATAAAATTACAATTTTGGTAACATAAAATTAATTGTAAACGTACTGGACTCTAAAACTGTTGCCCTGAGGAAAGATAAAAAATGTGAAACACCCACATCTGTTGTGTTTTTCTCCTGTAGTCTTCCTATGTAATTTGCATCTAATTTTGGCAAATAAAATATTCTGTAACTAAAACCAAACTCTAAATCAAAAGGAAGATCCACGAACGATCCTATTTAATATAACATGGCAAAGTATGATCATCGAACGAAAGCTGTGATCGTTACAAAGAAAGCATCAAGTTCCAAATTCCTATGGAGGTATTCAACTACGTTACACGAGGAGCACCGATTTCCTGGTTCGAAAGTAACGCAATAACGTTGAAAATGTAAAACATTTTTCTCAATTTCTTCCCTCCCATGATATTCTCTGTGCACGTGTACGATACGTTTCACCGTAAAAATAATGTCGGTAGAACGGTAAACTACAGACACAGGCCATTTCTCTCTCGAAAATAAGCTTCGCGGCGCGCTCCAGTGATCTACGTGCGTGTTTTCCGCATGCTGACCCACGACTATGGAAGATGCTCTTTACGATCGATGTCACGGTGACGCGAGCGGAAAAACGCCAGTCTGTACGGGATATCGGGAAATTTCGGTAATCGTCGCCGATAACCTCATTCGAGCGGTTTCCGTTGGCGAAAGCTTCCGCTTGTCGCTAATCTAATCCCAGCATCGAAATTAGATTTTTTGTGGATTCGATTCACGACTGGCCGGTTGCGTTCCAAAAAAAAAAAAAAAAAAAAATAAAAAATATTCTATCTAGATTGACTTTTTGGTCTTAATTCTTTCTAGTGTCAAGGTTTAGCGTTTAACGAAGGAATCTCGAACTTTATACAGTTGGAGTTCTATCGAGTTCCTCTTTCTCTTACTTTTTATTTTCTTTGATCGTAAGCATCGTAAATTTGTCAAAAATGAAATTATAGGATTGAAGAATTATTAGGAGCATCTTGCTCAATCGAATTAATATTCTCGGCATTTTATAAGTTACAGGTTACAAGATTTCAATGCTAGTATTATTATATGTTATATTGTATATTAATTACATATGTATACGCAATCAGTTAGAAAAGCCTACATAAAAACATTAACTTTAAGAATTTTTTTGATTTTGATTATGAAATAAAATAAAAATAACATAAAATACAATATTACAAATATTACATATACCTATTTTATGTAAATGATATTATACAAATGATAGGATATAATTATATTGATATCTTATAAGCTCTACGTAAGCATCAATAATGTTCTGGCATCTTATCGGAGCTGAAAAAATTAGAGGTTTAGTTAGAGTTTCTGATGTAGTTCTATGCCAAAATTTTCGTGAGTTAAGTGCTTTAAGTTTTGTAATTCTTTTTAGAAATACATTAATAATAATTGTATTGATATGTAAATATAAATAATTTTGTGACGAAGTAATTTTGTGGGTTTTTAGTTTCTCTGGTACACGAAATAGAAATCAGCTACACGAAATTCGCAAGATTGTTTGTCTATTATAAGTCCTCTACAATGGATAATTGAAAACATTTTAATCAAACATTGCAAAAATTTTTTAAATAAACCAATCATTTCTAACGATTATAAAATTCAACCTACGGTTTCAACTGAGTCGGTAATAAGCTATTATAGGTGGATTTTGTAATTGTAAAAAGCTCTAGTTAGAATATTCAAAAATATTTTATTATTGATATAAAGCAAAATTATTTTCTAAATTAGCAATAGTATTGTTTTTATACAAAATAAAAGGATGGATCAATGGGCGTATACAAAATGTATAGGTCTATATACAAGTGAGGAGGATTATTATACGTGTTGGTTTATTAAAGCGACGAGTGATAAGATTGTAATAGTCAGCGTATATTAAGATCACTTTAAATACAAGCACAGAGATAGTGTATGCCGGTCGTTATCGTCGCTCGCTCGATACTACTGTTCAATTCTCGCTCGTTATTCGACTGTATGACTCGCTATACTGATTCGCTATGCTGATTATCCTAGAGAACACGTACGTCTGTTTGTATCAACAGTGGGTATAATAAAAAGTTCGAATGTAACTCCGGTTGACGATTACAAATAACGGCGATAATATTTTGTCCGGAGTTTGTTTATCTTTGAACCTAGCAAAGCAAAACAACGTTGATACCCCAAGGTCACTCCCGATTGGAATCTTCCGTTGACTCATGCGCTGTTACAAAAGTGATCTTAAAATCTTCGATACTCCCCTTATCGTTTTGCTATAGACATTTGTAAAGTGCAGTAATAATATTAGTGATTTAACTTGAAGTTTGCAAAATTGTAAAAACATTTTGCAACAAAATTCTACAAACCAAATTTTATAACCTGTAATTTCACTAATATCCCTTTCACTACGGGCGGCATCTCCGCCGCTGCACTCCCGCTGAACGAGCCGCCGCGCCAAAACAGTGCACGGTGCGCGAGAAAAATCGTCAGCGGCCGCGTTTACGCGTCACTGCAAACCGAGCTGCTCTGACGGTGTTTTTCGAGGAAAAAAACTTTCTTCAAAACAGAATATTTATAACTTCTTAACACACTCACTTTTAATTAAAATTTGAAAACAAATAACATTACAGAATATAATAATATGACATAATATAATATAATTGTATGATACTAATAGCTTTTAATAATGGTATTGCGTGTAGTATATTTCGAAACATGATGTTACACATAGGCCAACAACGCAAATCTAGCACTGGTATCGCGATTCGCTCCACAGTTCCCATCAATCTATTATAATCGACAACACACTTTGGTTTTTTAATAATTTTTTGTGTGCGATGATGACGTTTCGTGTCAACCAATTCTTCATCGTGGAAAGAGGACAACATATACACTGCCCTCTTGTTACACCATTTTATTGTTAATAAAAGGCTCGAGGATGTACAATACTCGTCGTATGTACAATGCGCGGCATCTTACGCAGAGCGATTATAGTCGCCCGTAATACGTCAGTGACATCTTGTGCAGAGCGACTGTAGTCGCCCGTAGTATGTCGGTGGCATTTTACGGAGAGGGACTGTAGTCAGACGTAGTAGCGAAAGGGATATTATTAGTCGGTAATTATACAAGGACACCCACATCACTCTACGAAGTATACGTATTTTTATGTATATCAAGATAAAATTGACAATGCTATATAAATTATATCCGTAAAATAATATTTTTATAATAATTGAGAGATGGGAAAGAAAGTTATCTAGAAAGGAATTCACTGAAATGTAAATGATTAAACAATTCTTAGAACATTTTAGCTTGAATAGTATGTAGCGGCTCATGGCCGTAGAAAAAGTTTCAAGTTGAATCGGAAAATTCAAAACTGGGAGACCCATACTATTGTACCTTTGAATACTAACGTTGTTTTGGGTTACAAGGTCTAGATTGTTATTGCTGTTTCTTGTAATCTTCAGCTAGAGTTACACAAGAAGGTTAACTTTTTGTGGCAATGTGCTCTCTATTATATTCTTTTGGTATTGTAGCATTGAGTGAGCGATGATCAAAATCGGCATATATTATCTCTGTACATATACATACTTATTTCAATATATCTTGTTATTACAAATTCATCCACTCGTTTCTTTATCAAATAACCCTACATGTTATTCACCTCAAATAAATTAAAAATTTGTATGTATCAAATCATTATTGTGAGTTTTAATTTAAATTTTCAACATAAATTGTAATATATATAACTGGATATGGAATAATTCATAAATAATAAATAAGGATTTCTTTTAAAAATAATGAAAGTAAAAATGATGATGACAAAGGACTAAAGAAGACTGATTTTCTCTTACTTTCTTTTCTTAGACCTTCGTTATTTTTTATCTTTTCTCAGCTTTCTTTCGAGAGACACTTCTTGCAGAAAATTAATATCTAAGTTTTTCCTCAAATTTCAATTCATATAAAAATTTTTCATCTTTAAAATGAATCTATGTAATTTTTACGGAATATGCATAATGACTCTTCTGGCTTTAAATTTGAAAACAAGTAATAAGGGCAATTTCTTTGATAATAAAGCCATTATTATTTCCTGTTAAAATTCTATCTAAATTATTGCTAACATTGTATCGTTAGTCGTTACTTAAAATTCAAACGTTCAAATACAAAATTGCAACGTTAAAATACAAACATTAAAACGCAACTGCTGTAATCTGTATTTAAATATTTCTATTAAAATTAATTTGTATTCAAAATAAAACTTATAATACTGAATGCAATATCATTAAAACTTATTTAATTGTATTACAAGTAGAAAGTGTAGTTTTATTCAAAACAGTATCACAAAACATAATTTTAGAATCATTTTCTAATAAAAATCATCATCATTTCATCAATCATTTTTATCTTTGCTACTGCCTTATTCTATCGTATCATAAATATAATAAATAAATGAAAAATTAATTGTGTAGATTATTTTACTCAAATAAATATTAGCTTTTCACTTTTATACAAATTTATTCAATCATTGTTTAAATACTTAACCCCTTAACCTACAGTATCGTGTGAGAGACGTGGTACGTCGATGTTATTGATTTATTATTTACTTCAAGATAATAAATCTTTCTTGTTCGATGATCAGTTGCTAGTAATTATTTATCAAATATCTTGCAAAATAAAATTAGTTGTACCTTACACATGCATTTATATATCAAAAAATATGTGCGATTTGCACAACTTCGAGCGCTTAGCCAAACCGCGAAATGGCTCGACGTGTGACCGACCATATTGTTGCTTATGGCACGCGCTATTGGAACTTCGTAAGGCTAAGGGTTAATAGATTTTTCTATTGAATTTCATATTTTTCTATTATGAGAGGAATTTATATTAATCGTAAATTTTTCACCATAATAAAGAATGTTGTAAATAATGAAACAAATAGAATAAGAAATCTTTCTATCTCTTTTCCTCTCTTTCTCGATACTTGGTCCTCGAAGTCTGATAATTGAGTTGAATTACGGTATACGCATGTTGAATTATCCTCACGTAACGTAAAACCCCATGACGTGCTGACGATACGCCACATCCACCCCGACGCCGCACACAACTGAAACAGAAAAATTTACGGATCAACAGGAATGGTTGAGAATTCCACTATCTCAGTAATGAATTTTGTCTTAATTGGATATTCGATGATACATTTATCGAACGAGTGTTTTTTTTACATTTTCGCAGGCTATACCAGGCAAAATGGGATACGCTTTATGGAAATGCAAAACGCCACGGGGACAAGATAATAAAACAACCCCATGTGAGCGTGTTACGGCAGAAACGATTTATCGCGTATTATCCGTGTAAGATTAATTACAGATTAAAAAAGCGAGTCCATTCGCGAATTGGTCAAAACTTTATGGAACAGTTTATATTTATGTAGTTTATAATATTTTAATCGCTTTATCCTCTTTTGTTTAAGAGATGGGAGCTGGTTATTATAAATTTTTCTTATCTTCCTATCGAAGTCCACATTGTTAAATAGTATAAATGTATTTTTTTCAAAAATACATACATATCTAGAAAATTTTATTATGAATTCTCACAATCACTTACATAGTCGTTGTGGTTTCGCATTTTACAGTATTGTATAATATTTAGAAGCATAGATTTTTTTAGACTGGCATAATTATAGAATTTAGTTGATTTTTACGTTAGAACGTAATTTTATACACGGTTCTCTTAGATTAAAGATTTTGTCACTTGTACTACTTTCCCCCTGAGCTTCTTAATTACTTTCCTCGGCTTATCAATTACATTATGATCAAAACATTTATATAGATTTCATAATATGCAATGTACCTATATATATACACGATATATGTAGGAATGATAGAGCGGATGACTATTACGGAAGGATGTACTATTACTTTATTGAAACATGACTCATTTATAAATAAAACAAATATAGAACAAATTTTAAGGAGGATTCGGTAAAGCGTTTTCATTATTTTTTAAATAGCATATCACTATGTTTGTCCTTCGGTTTTCAATTGTTATATAGTAACATTTATTTTAAATATCCTCTATATTACGCAATGTGCGTAGTTAAAATATTATGACAATGAGGATTTTTCTCGGTAAAAGGTAAAGGGTTAAAGGGGAACAACTTAAATAATCTAACACAAATCGTGCCGCTAATGTTCGCGGCAGAAACATTAAAAAATTGTTAAACATTTGTTATAATATTGTGAATATTATATATCTAATATTGTAATTCCGAAGAATTTTCGTAATATTTAAAAGTATGTATATCTTAACTTCTTTCAAAATTTTCTGCGTCAGTTTAATTCCAACTTTCTTAATTATTTAGGGGCATTGCTTATGCTGTTCGAAGAATTGAAGATGCATTATGTACAGCTGTATAGCACGCATTCTAAGTATAGAAAAGTATTTTGTAATGCTAATTTAAGAGAGGATTAGAGAAATATTATTGAGTATTATTATATGTATAGTATCTGTACTTGAGTGAAGACAAAATTTAAAAAATTCAAAGAGAAAATATTAATTAGAAAGGTAAAATTGTATTGGAAGACAGACAAAACGCGATCTTTATATTTAAATTCAATTATACGTTTCATATTCGTTTAAATTAATGTTACAAAATTCTTCAATTCTCTTAAGTCTTGCCTTGTCTTAATTAATCCTAAAATTTAAGAGAAAATTTGTGCGAAGTATGAAAAGGATAATTAAATTTATATACATGGTTGTTATTTTATCTGGATTTAATTACAATATTTTTAAATCTATAGATTTTGTACATTACTTGCAAACTAATCTCTTTACATCCAGTATCATTATAGTATTTCAATAAGTTATTAATTACCCAAATGATAAATGTACTTTTTTTATTTTTGGTAAAACTGATCTCAAAGTAGAGTATATTATGTCTTTCTTACAAAATCATCCGAAAAAGGTCGGGTCTGAAGGGATTAAATTAATGTTTTTATAATACTTGTAACATAACTGAAAATATTCGCTTACACAAAATGAATTAAAATAATTTTGACATTTTTCGAGAATGGAATTGTTTTAATTAGTAAAAAATGAGTATATGAAATGTAATAATAATAAATAAATAATAATGTAATAAATAATGGTGTATAAAAGATGTAAGAAATGACGGTATTTGTAATAAATCAGTTCTTCTCTCCTTTTATACGAGATTTATTTAAGTAAAGTATTCGGAAAAATTTTTTGTCTGCTATAACACGATTCAACAATTTATCAAAAGTTCTTGCGCTTCAGATAAAAAAGATAATAAATTTGTTATGCTAATTGCCGAATTCGTCTCAATATCCGTCAAGAGATAGGTGTACAAAATTATTATATAATAAAATAAAAATCATGAATAAAATTATCATATCATCTTAAAGCACTCTTTGACCCATGTTATACCAGACAAAAAATTATCGATCGGGCCATTAAAAACAGAATTATCTAAGCCAATCACGTATCATGACGGATCATCCAGCATAGAAATTACCAGTAACACACAAGAAAGTTATATATACATATATTATGTTAAATAAATACATAAATATTACATAAGTATCATATTACATTTACAGATTTATTTACATTTTATTTCTATTTTATTACATAAACGATCTTAGAATATTTTATTATTTTTTGTTGTTAATTCGCATTACTATTCATACATAAATCTTTACATTGTGCACATAATTTCAAAATGCTTCTAGAGCAAATCAGTATTCATCTTCTGATATCAAAATATAAATAGAAATATTTCACAATATTTCACAATATTTGTTAGGATAATAAATAACTTGCCGAAAATCATGATCAAATCGTATTTATTATTTCTAATTATAATATTGTTCTGCAACATTTCATTCTATGAAAATAATAAAAATATTTCAATTATCATTTATCATACTAAATTAATTTTTTAAGGAAAAGTAATTAAGGTATTCGTTGTAAATCTTTCGTACTATCTTCTTAATAATTTATTTCTCTTTTTCTAAAGATATTCTAATGTATTTTTTACAACAAGTTACGATTGCGTTTTTTCATTTCTCAAATCCTTATAAGATATGTCTTCATAAACAGTAATTTTCTTAATTAAAAAACGAAACGAAAGAAAAAAAAGAAAGAAATATTGCTTCAGTAAGCATTCTTTGAGGTATAAAACCAACCACGGTAATCAAACCTGATGTTATATTAGCATATCTAATTCCTACATTACCTTGCGTAACAACCTCTTAAATATTCATTAACGAAACAAAATTGCATAAGAATACGAATCGTTCGTAACGATTTATTAAATATTTACAACAGGAAGTTGACCTCGTCCAAGATCTCTTTGTGCATATACTTGAACATTCGCCGTTGCAATGTAATTACGTAACTACAAATTTGCAAATTTTGAAATAAAAGTTTTTAATCTCAGATATATCTAATTTGTAAAAAAAAAATTTACATCATCAGTTTTCCATTCGGTTCTACGACATAAAAAGATCTTTGGAAAAATTCAATTCAGAAATGTAAACGTAGGGGCTGTAAATAGTCCCATGGTAGACTGTTGTACGATTTTTTTTTCACCAAATTACAGCAGTTTAAAAGTCACCAATTTTTACCGAAAAGTTCAGTGATCCTTTAACTGTGTGCAGTAGCGTATGATAGATCTTTCCTAAGCGCTATCAAGTACTCCTTTTGGCATTTTGGACGAAATTATTCACCCTAAATTAACGGAATCTGAGATTACCTACCTCTCTCTTCCCCTTTCTGGCAATGAATAATAGCACTAGCTTAATGCCCGGATAGACTACTTAGATTCACCAAATCATTTCTGCCAACGAGTTAAGCGCTTCCCTTTTAATTTTTCCTGATCATAAAAACATAAACTCATCGAACTGATCACATCACTCGTCATATAGTATTCCTTTGCTAATTCTTGTTTCATATACAGTGCTAAACAAAAATATTGGCACAGCCTGGGAGTTCAGATAGAATTCTTTGAAAATCTGTAAAGACTGTGATTCTCTATTTAAAGGTTTTGCAAAATCTAATTGTCGACTAAAGTTTAAGTATACTAGGAATCATGAATTTTAAAAATAGTTATAATGAAGAAAAATAAGATATATATATATAAAGGTCCATTTTCAGCAGAATAGAAATATTGACACACTTGAAAAATTTGTTATTACGTATATTCTACCTAAATATTTCAAATATTGGTACACTTTTTATGTCGTTGGAAGTTTCTACGCTTAAACGGATCTTCATTTTTTCAAGTTAGTAAGAATATATTGTAAAAGGAAAAAGAACGTGAACAATAATTGCTGAAACAAAGATTATACTAAATTTATATGAACACGGTAACCCTTGTTCTCAAATAGGAGAAAAAATTATTAACAGAAGCCGCTTTACCGTAAAAAGAGTGATTAAACAGTTTCTTGGCAAAAGAGATCTAACAAATGCCACACGAAATGAACGTCCTCAGAGATATTATAAACCGAGAAAGAAAAAAGATAGTCAATGTAATAAAACTACATTCTGGCAAATAGCTGGAATAGTAAAAGATGAAATCAAAATTTCAAAATCTGCTAGATTTTATATGAAAATCCGGAATGTGTCAATACTTTTGTTTGGCACTGTACATATAAATATATCTATATCCGATTCTATAATATTTTAAAGTAAACTAGTTTTAAAGATCGAAAACGTTAGAGAATGAAAAAAATCAAAGGTATTAAAAAATATCATGACATCAAATTCGCGTTCATCTAATAACAGTGTTTGTAGTTGTGACTTATCTAATCCAAACCAACACTGAAAGTAGCCAGTTGTATTCTTTTTATGCATTGAGCCTAACACATGTATTTATCCCTCAGTCATATAGTTCATTCATACTCACATTGTTATACTTATCACTGATTAATAAATCTTTCAATAGTAAAGAACTATTATACATATAATATAGGGACTTGCATTTTTCAAACGTATGATTTTCCAAAGCTAAGATTTTATGTTTTAGATCTACTATCTCATTCCATGATATCCATCAAATTTCGTCTGCATCAGCTACCGGTGCCTTTTGAAAATATAGCAAAATTATTTTATTTGTTTAAAATGTTGTATATCTTCAGGTTATCCAATTATAAAACTGGGAGTTAAATAAAGAATATTACTCTACACTGACATAAGGACTGTTAATATCATTTGAACTAGTGATTTAAAAATAGATGGGTAGGTAATCAATATGACCATAGAAAAATAAGTACATATGATGCGAAAGCAGGTATCATAAAATTACTTACGAAAATTCTCACGTTTTTGTTCCTTCTATTGTTAAGTTTTTTAATAAATAATTTAAGTTCTGTATTTGTGACTGCGTAATATAGTAAATACTGCTTCTACCTACTAATTTGCCATTAATTTATACGTTTTAATAAAATTCGTAATTCGATTTAATAAAATTCGTAAAATTTACGATCGAAGCTTTTCCTTAGATGGAAAAGTGACACGATCCTTTCAACAACTGATTGCATAAAGGGAGACCGTTCGTGACTATAAATTTCGCCTCGAATAATCATAAAGGGATATGCATAATGTGACCGTGTATGGAACAAGTCTAAGTAATCGGTTTAACGCGATGGATCTTATGACTGTGGATAGTGGCTGCTTTTGGGATGTCTCAAAATTTCAGGAAACTACTATGCGTTTCAAGACGCTCTTTATCGAAAAGGCTAGGATAAAGGGTTGAGTAAGGATATACTCGTGTAAGTACGTTGTTTGCTTACGTGATTAATAACGCCCTTAGATTATGAAGATTAATTTTGTTGCTTTAATGCATGTTTTAATCGAGTATGAATTACATGTATCGTTTTGCAAGATAAGTTATCGCTAACTTATTAAAATTGTGGACAACGTGATGTTTTTGGTGGTATAAGTATTCTTAAAGTAAATAAAGGTATAAGAACTGTGCAATCGTATCTGTTGTTGTTGACCATTATTCATTGTTATATATGTGTATATGTTACATTTTTGTTATGAACGTGATATGATTCAAGAAAGCTCGTGGAGTATCGTTCATCTTATCGTGTTAGAGGAAGTCGTATCGTATTTCGCTAATGTTCGTAAGTGACGCCATCTGTATGTGTAAGTATGTGACGTAACGAACATCTATTGTTTTCTTTTGCAGTACCGATCTGTATCTCGCACGAGGTTAACGTCATGCGACTAATAAAATAAAACATTTAGTAGAATTCCTCTCTTTTTCAATCTGTTTTACGGTTTTTCGGAGGATAAATAACCTTTAACTAAACCAGATTCGTTTACCTGTCAACGCCTGTTGGCCGTGCTGGATACACTCGTTCCCGTGAGATCACGAAAGTTAAGCAGCACTGGGCGCGGGACCGTCAAAGATGGGTGAGACCGCTCCGTGTGTGTGGTGGGGGTGTTGACGAAGAGGACGTGTTGGGGCTGCGGCGCCCCCATGAACATAGGAGGACACTGGAGTCGTTGGTGGCTCTGGCAGACTAAGAGGTGTTTAAGCGTTTTGGGATGCCTTCCTTCAACCAAGAAGGAAGAACGACGACGGGGCTGCACCCCTCTGGTAGTAATTCGAAAGAGACCCGGGGCACGTTCATAACGTCGAGAGGTTAACCGGTGGGGTCTTAGTCGGTAAGAGTCCGACACTACTCAGTTGTGTGATGAGGCAACACTGAGTGTCCATGAGGATTTCCCCATGTATAAAAAAGAAAAAAGAAAAAAAGATTTGTTTACCTACGAATATATTCTCTTCATGTTGCCGACAATTTGTTCTTTTATAACAGAGGGTAATGTTCTCAACTACAATTATTCTGCAATCGTTAATTTCAGTATCGGCCACGCCTAACACCCAGTGGCCCTCGACCCTTTTGTTATAGTTATATTTCGTTTTTTCAAACTTTGCTTCGTCAATCTTAAATAATGTAAAAGTAATAACATTCAGATGGAAAAATAATAAAAAAATATATATGAATATCGAACTGTTACATGAGCTAATTTTGATTATCCTACCTGGATGCATAAAAAATGGTTCGCTACCCCGGACTTATCCGAACAACAGTGAAATCACATTGCTACGGAATCACGGCAGTTATTGTAAGTAAAAAAGCAGCAGGTTTTGCAATATATAGTCGCACAGCTCATGTACAGTATCTTTTCACGAGGAATCCCTCGTAAAGCAATATATCAATCTTAAAAAATTAAATATTTTCTTTAATTGTTGAAATTACGAAAATTAGTCCAGAACTTATTGGATTGCTTTATCCCAAGTCAACCGAATCTCGTCAAAAAAGAAATCAATTGTTATCGCAAGCTGCCTACATTTGCCCTGGTCGATGTTACGGCGAAAACGGTCAACTCCGTACTCTGGCGTGTCGTATAATTTCAACGGTTTGCTCGCTACAATCAAAGATACTGAGAACAATAGTCAACGCTCCATGGCATATCAGAAACCATAAAAATACCAACGATCAAAGAAGAAATCGGCAGGTACGCAGAAAAATACAAGGGAAGAACAACAACACGTCCAAACCAGTTGGCTGCTGAAGCGAGCAAAACTCTCACAGAAAACACCCCACTGACCTCATTAAAGAAATAAAATAGTCAAACTCGAAGATGGTATCCCGCTAGGGGTAGCCATCCACATGTTATTTAGCAATTGAGTTAGAAAGATTTACCAAATGTCCAGTTGAACAAATTGTAAAGTACAAATTAAATAATACAAAAAAGAAATCTTAGTTGGTCCACGAAAGTCTATGTTCATGTCACGTACGGTTCGTCCATACCCTGGTTCGATATTGCTTCTTGCATTTCGGTGGTCGGTTGCACTGGCTCGATAGAAAATTGTGACATTTGTTGACAATATGTCCTAGCTTTCCGCACTTGAAGCACTTCATCTGTACGCGTTCAGCAGGTGGCCTATTTTCTACTTGGTTAAATGTAGCAGGTTTCTGAGCTACTGGCGTATTAGGCGATCTTGATAGTACGTTAGATCGTTTTACCTGCATTGATGGGTTGTTGGGGCGATTACTAGCAAAAGATAAGCGATTACCAATTAGGTTGTCATTCTTCTCGTAAGTAGCATTCTACATCGGCTGCTTTCTTTTCATCTCCACTATCCACGCGTTTGTTAGGCGTCCGCGACCGTGTAACATCAACTACACCTCAATCTACATCAGAGACCAGGCCGCGCTTCGGAACCGATGGGCTGATGACAGAAATAAAGATGTGGCCGCACTCGGCGGCCGCTCTCGAAGCATAGTCGAGAAGCGAGAAAGTCAGTGGTAATCGAGGATTGTACGAAACCAGTTGAAGACGAGGATTGTTGATTATTAAATAAATATATCGTTGAACACCGCCGAGTATTTCTTTGGCACCTTACACCAAAACACCACCTCACTTGTATTCTTCTCTTTATACCTTTTTTTCTTGTAACTGTTATATTCATAAGTTATAAGTATTTGATATTGATACATTATTACATTATATGACCTTGATTCAACATCGATACATTATTTTCTTATAAAAAAAAAAAAAAAAAGAAATTAAACATCGTTTCAGGCATTACTTCGTTTAAAAAACATTTTTGCATCTTCTCACATTATTATCTTCTCATTATTCGACGAACAAAGACAAAATACAACAGATATGTAGTCAAACCAGTACATACTTATAGCGATAACGTTCAACAAAATGTTAACAAAGATTAACATTTTAACAATCTATCTCAAATGCATAAGACAGAATAAGCCATACACAATAGGTTAAAAGTATCAAAATTTAACAACGCATAACTTTTAAACCAACGGATTTTGGCAACCAAAACCGTTGTATTTCTGTTTTATTAGATTATGTGAGTTTAGACAAAGTAGCGTCCCATAACGAAGTTTAACCAAAAAAATAAAATACATAGCTTCTTTTCGACTATTTCGACACGTAAGCATATTTCAAAATAAACGTTTTTAAACCATGCCGTTACTTTTTCGAAACAAAAATTGCGATATATGTAACATTTCTAATATAAATATTTTATTCAAACATCCTTTCTGATTTACAGGATATCGATATTAATATTACTGTTATCATGTTTTATAGTATTATTACTTTCATGCGTAATATGAAATATATTACCTTTTCTATTTATTCAATTTACATACAATATATCTGTATCTTATGCTTTGTTGAGCAGGATAGGTGGAAAGTTGAAGATCACCGGACGGCACACGTAATTAAATTAAAAAAGGTTCTATTATCTTGTACAAATGTGCATACAATTGGCTTGTTGATCTTTCGGTAAATGTAAACGAACGAAAACTAAAATTAACGAACGTGTAAAGCAGAAATATCGTAACGTTAGGAGGATTTAATCCCAATAGATGGCTTTTCTTGCATAAAAAGAATTTCTTTTCTTTGTTTATGTATACTTTACGTATATTCAGTAATTTATAGAGTAGAAACAGTTATACGTATCATATTGTATATATGTAAAACATAATCTTTATAAAGGCTTATCTAAAATTGTATTTTTTAAAGCGGACTAACCGAACGAAAACTTGTTTCAATTAGAGTTAAGCATTCGTAAATTATCTTATTTTAGCTTTTCCAGTGGAAATTTTGGATTTTAATTTCACAGAAACTATTATTCTACGCCAGTTTTATTACAAGAATTTAAGATATTATTATTCCATTTTGTTGACTAATTATATGTATAATGACATTAACTTATCTATATGTTTAATGAATTAATTCGCTACAGTTGATTTACAATTAGTTTTTGTAATTATTAACTATTTTGCATCCATAGAGGTTTAATAAATAAACATATGTTTTTCGACATTAATCTTATAATAGTAATCGCAACAAATGTATAAAAAATTAATGTAATACGTTTGATATATTTTATAAAGCAAACATTTTAGAATTACTGTGATGAAGAAAGCTTAATTTTATATTGATGAAAAATGCCAAAAGACTAATTTCCATCCATGAATTTTATTAATTGTTCAAATTTTTCAAAAATATTCTTCCTCGAGCTTTATAACGATTGCAAACATAAAGATACAATTTATATTTCATTCGTTAAACATTAAAAAATATTCCTGCACGGAAAAAACAATACTTACAATTGAAAAGGAAACATAAAAGATTGTCAATAAAAAATTAACAGTACAAGATTTGTGAGTTATATTTGCTTTAAACTAATACAAATAGTAAAACATCATATACGATACGTGTAACACAATATGCGCATATTCGATATCAATTTGAAACATTTCATTGTGTATTTTTGATATTCTTAGTTTTCAAATGTTAGGCATACCAAGGGAAATAATAAACAAGTAGGATTTCAGTTACATCTGCGTGGTGAAAATTAAATTTCAAAAGCCGGCGAAAAGCTAATTTAGAAGTTCAATACAAGGACTTCGAAACGATTTCGAAAGTTTTATTAAGTTTCGGCGAGGAATTTAACTTATACACCCTAGGGATGAACGGCATATGTAAACAAACCGTAATCGTCGAGTACGTGTACGACTGACACAGCTATCGATTGACATTCTCGGAATAATTTTCTCGTCCTGAATACATTAACACAATTAATACTACATAACACACTAAATGTCAGAAGAATGTGTGGCTTCTGATTATGAGTCGAAGAGTAATTGAAATTACGGTTAAATAACGAAGAAAAGTGCCGAATACGATAAATGCAATTTTAATTAATTCTTCGTTTATTTATTTTAATTATTTGTTGAAAAGATTCATCTTACAACTTAGTGAATTATTTATATTATTATTGGACACTCGCGATCGACAGTTTCACTGACTAAAGCGCAGAGTTACAAGATTCTGTAATTAAGACAAACATAAACATAAATAATAAACATGCTTCAAAAGCATTCTATGACTTAGATATACAATATTACAAAATTAATACTCATTTAAGTTTTATTAATTAATACTTTATTAGTATAATAATTGATATCATTAATGATTAACGATCATTAATATCATTATAGCATCATAATAATCATTAATATTAATATAATGAAATTATTGTTCTACTGTAACAATAACAAATAATATATGAAAGCAAACACGCTAAATATATAACTTATATTTATAGTGAAATTATATTTAATAAATTTGTTTTAATAATTTGTTTAATAATTTTGCTTTACATCATTTATTGTTATTCGCTGTTACAGCAGAACTCCACTTATTGGAACGCAATTTGGTTAGTGTTTTCGACTTATTGAATTCCTGTTGATTGAATTCGGTTATCTGAAAATGAACTGTACTATATGAAAGGAAAATCATAGCAGAGAGAATTGGCGAACTCCTACTCTATATAAATCTATAACCTCGGAATTTTACCATACTAAAAATATAAAAAAATTTTCTTTCTTTACAATCACTGACAATTAATATATCTAACCTTATTACAGGTATAAGAAAATATAATAATACGTCTACAACTATTAACACGTTGAAAAAAACGCTAGTTTTATAGGGATTGCCCATGGCGCTACGATGAATTTTTTATTATGCGATACATATAATGTTGAAATATTACCTACAAGAGATATGTTATAGTGTATAACCATCATTAATGAATTTATTTGTATAATACTATTTTTTGCAATTATCAATTATCTCATATTGTTTCTTAGCGTTGCTAAATAATTGTTCTATGTTGTTACGTTCCGGGACCTACCATAATCCGTCCCTCGGTCGTACTTATACGAATTCCCTTAGACCCATTGTTAGCGGCCTCGGAACAAGGTTTGTTATTAATGCATCACGCTATTTCTAATACTGCCGATCTTTGCAATGTTATTATTCTCACTGTCAAAGAAAACTGCTTTATAGGGAATATCTGCGACTCTGTAAGAAAATACTAAGAAGTGAATTCAAAGCAGTCGCGCTTACAACGGAAGTGCCAAACTCGCAGCGTTTTATTTCGACGTACATGTCAATGATTGTACAAAAAAATACTCGAAGAAACCAAGCGTCGCGGTCGCAAAACGTCGGATCCTGCTGGCTCACACGCCATTTATGGCAATCCTCAAGCATTGGCGCCTTTTCGTTTCACAGCCGAAAATGACGAAGTCCAGGCGGTAGTCCCAGGTAGCTGCTCCAGGCGTTCGAGATTCATATTTTCATATAACATTTATGGACTTGATAGAAACATCAAAACAATTAAAGAAAGAGAGATGGAAGGGTATTAATAGTAGTTCGAACATCTTTAATAGCTGACGTATTGACAGTGAGGAAAATGGCATTGAACAATTATACGTTAAAGTAAGGCTGTCTGGCGTTATTTGCATTATTAGATCTGTATACATTACCCCTCTATTTGATGTTCTCTCCGATGATAGATATTATGTAAAAGTGAGAAAAATTTTGACATTACATCCTATTACGTATGTCTGTATTTTGGGCGATTATAATCTTCGATTTAAGGGGCTCTGTTATCGCTTTTTTTTGACAGCTTCGTTTGCACAAATTAAATTTGATGACCTATGTGTTTATTTTTATCCGCTTAATTTATCTCAGAAAATATGTTTCAGGTCGCTTGATCTGTTTTCCACTAACTACAATTCAATATTACACAAAGAGCTTTGGACTCGCTCCTTCCTATTGATAAATATCATTCGCCACTTCTCTTGTAATTAAAACACGATTCGAAAAATCACCCTATATACAAACTGATAACTCGCCCAAACTTCAATTGTGTCGATTATCACGCCACAAACAACTACTTAAATTCATTTGACTAATACGCTTAGATCTCCATCGGTAAACGAAGCTGTTCATTTCGTGTATAAGAATATTTTGTTTGTCATTGAACACTTTCTATCTAATAGAAAAAAATACGTGTTTTATACGCGTTTCTGTGTATCCAATGTGGTTCTCATCGAATTGATTAATAACATTAAGACTAAAAGAGCCACGCACCATGCATATAAACAGAGCAACTCATGTAGCGATTACCTCGCATTTCTCAATCTTGCATCGCATTGTAAACCACTTGTTAAAAGCTAATAGGGTTCATATATGCATGACGTAATTCGTAATTCCGAACAATTTGAAAGCCTTCTAGATGTTTGTTAATAGCAGGAGTTGTTTTGGGTTACAAGGTCCAGAAACAAAAAAAAAAAAAAATTATGAGTAGATTGTTATTGCCGTTTCTTGTAATCTTCAGCTAGAGTTACACAAGAAGGTTAACTTTTTGTGGTAACGTCTGTCAAACGTATGAACGTGCTCCTTATGATATTATTTTGGTATTGTAGCACTGATAGAGCGATGATTCAAATCGGCATACACTATCTCTGTACTTGAGTGCATGAATTCGTAATAGCAAAATATATTGAAATAAGTATAAGTTTCTATATCAAACAAGCCTACACGTTATTCACCTCATATATATGTCGAAGATGAAAGGACACCGGAGCCTTCCCTTTAGAATCGTAGTTTCTTTTCCGCAATAACGGACAATTAGGCCCGACATGTTCTTCCTCATGGCATTTGAAGCAAGACACCTTCGACGATGCGGTTGGTCGGTTTCCCCCTGGGTTTCCAGTTATCAACGAATTATCAGCGATCTAATTAACGAGTCATTAGCGATCCCATTTTACGACTTATACACTGTCTTAGCGAATCGGTTAGTACGAGCGTCTTTGCGAACATTATTTGTATACTAATTTATCATTTTAAATATGTTCGACGGTTTCATCAACGAGCAATCTCGTCCATTAAACCTCACCGACCAACCATCGTCTACACATAAACCTCTACAAATTGGTTTTGTTCTGCTCCTGCTCCGATTTTATTCTCTTGTGACACTCCGTTCTTCTATGTCTGTGGGTACCACAGCGGTAGCACTTAATCCGGGAGTCTGATGGCCTGCTTCGTTTGGCTTCAGGGCCCGCCGATGGAATAACTGACGAAGACATCGGCCTCTCCTTGTAAGAGAGAACTCTCATTTCATTTACAAATTGGTCCTCCGTCTTAAGATCACTCGCAAGTGCTAGTCGTTTGAAGCGTTGATCTTTTGAACTCAGTAGATAAAGAGTAGTGGCATTGATTATTTCGGCCATCGTTAAATTTTGCCACCTCGTCCTCAGAAGGGAATGGAGACGCATACCGTAATCTCCCGGGGTTTCGTCCTTCAGTGGTCGTTCCCTGGCTATCTTCATTAGCGCCAAGGTAGCTGTTTCTTTGCCACCAAAACGCATAGTGAAAAGTTCCTTGACCATTGGCCAGGTAATGTCTTCATCGGTCAGTACTTGTGTAAGCCAACTCGCGGCAGGACCCTCTAGAGCACGATTTAAAGCAGAAAACAACTCGTTGCCTCGTAAAGGATTTCCTTTCATCATCAGGTTGACAGTTGAACACCATGCAACTGGGTCGGCGCCCGCGGTTTCGGGGTTAAAACGTGGTAGCGCTAAATTTCTAGGTTCCGCACTCGATTTCTGCACTAGCGGCTGAACTATCTCGCGCACGAGGGTTACAAGCCCTTGCATTGTTATATTCGGCACTGATCCTACTTCTGATGTCGGGTTCTCATTATGATTAGAGTTAGGGTTATGTAATGAATCTTCACTGGAATTAGCCATCGTTGTTATACAATCGAGGTAATGTTTATTAGCATAAGTGTGGATATTACAGAATTCACAAATAACCGCGGTGATTAGACACTAATGACAATGATCTTAGGTTCGATAACGAATCCGCGGTTAACGAGATAGCACATGTACTTTCCTCCAAAGTCTAAGTCTGACTCTTTGTTAGAAATGTAAAGTATTCACTGATTGTAAAAACGTTGTTTTACTCGCTGACGAGATCGCACGAGAGTGTTCCTCTCCGTCGCGGTGATGCTGCTAGCGAGGAAAACTATGATGGGGTGTGTCTAAGGGCACGAGATCATCAGATTCGTCGAGGAGAACCTTCATTCGGAAAGTGAGGGAAATTGACGTTGCTGTTAATTGGTTAATTTCTATGTTGGTGGTTAGAGAAGGATGCTAGCCGCCCTTGAGAGAAAGTTGCTAGCGGGAAGCGCCGTTCGTGAGAAAAGTAGATTTCCCGTACCTTCCCGTAGTAGGTGATAGATTTAAGGACTGTTAGGATAAAGACTGTTTGTCCGTTTGAAGGACCTTAGCTAAATAAATCCTAAGATTTATAGCGGGTCCTCAGGCTAGCTGAACATGTACTGTGGAGATGCATCGACATCTGATAATCATCTTGCCCGAAGAATAGGGTCTGTGTGTGACGAGCTACGGAACAGAAACCGTTGGAATGTTTATTGTCGAGTGTCGTTACAACTATTTCTTTTTAAGGAGAGCTATACAATTATTCCATACCTCTGTTAGGTAAAAACGTTCATCCCGCGACCACGGCTACGTTTAGCGACTAGTTGTCACTTCGAGCCGAAGCTCGCTATCATAAATCTCGGACAATTATAATCGGGTTAAATCATAAAGATTAAAGTATTGGGGATTTTCTCAAGAATTCCAAAAGGAAGGCCCCGGTGTCTTTTCATCTCCGACATATATATACATATACATATATTTTAAATTAAAAAATAAAATACGCCTATCGTCGAACGTAATCTACGTAACCATCCGGAAAGTAGGATGCAAAGTGGTTTCCGGTATGAATTCTTTATACGGTGCACGTGGTCGTGACACTGAAATGAGATTTCCGCTTTAAAAGCCACGTTGACCGGCGGAAAAATTTTGTATTCTGTCCGTGCCTTTAGCATACAGGTATACCATCAATAGTGAATTTCAGAATTTTCGTCTGCCAACCTCGAACGATTAGAATATATGTTCTGAATCGAGTGTATGACAAAGATTAAAAATTCAACAATTTCATCCGGAAAAATTCGGTGCGAAATAACAAAATTAAACATCTTTCTCGTAGAGGTATAAAAAAGCTTTTAACAAAAAGAAACGATACAGAATTTCGAATTGGGTTGAGTCAAATTGATTAGAAGTTTGAGATGGTTAATGATGATTTTATATCATACGCACTCGATTAAAAGTATTCAATTAATTTACTATTCATTTAATAGTGTGTTTCTATCATATAATTTTTCAATGTAAATTCTAGTTTATTCTTAAACATTATTTTTTTCTGTTATCGTCGATTCTATTATCAGAATAAAATACATAAGAATACATAAATAAATTGTAATAGTAAATAACGTAGTATAAATTAGTAAATAAAATAAATAAATAGAGGAAAATAGATAAATATTGTAGAATAATAAGTATTTGTTAAAAATAGATTTAAAATTATTTTCTATATTAATGATTTACATATAATTTTATATACAATATAGTGTAGATCAAACATATTGTGTATACTTCTGTGATCGACAGAAATTATACATACAGGAGAAATTATACAGTTTTTAACGAAAGGGAAAAAGGAATTTTATACTTATTTGAAGAAGAATATTAGGTGTTTGAAGATGAGGTAACATGGTAAAATATAAAATAGTATGTATATTATACCTATAAAATTGTGAATGAAATATAAAATAGAAGAATATAATGGTAAACGTATAAAATAGATAGAAATATGAGTATAAATAATGAATACATGATATTGTATATCATATAATATGGATTAAGAGTGGTAATATTTAATGACGAAATGAAGGAGGAACGGCAGAAAGAGATAAAAATAAGAATTCAAAATTACTGTCTTATAGGAAAACGGGAAATGCGAGATGTCATGTTTTTCACCTGTGGCATTCGATTGATAAAATAATGTAGCAATATAACAATATAACTATGGGGAACAGCGAGTAATTCCAACATAGAAATCCTCCAACGATTCCAATCAAAAACTCTAAGATCCCTAATAGACGCACCTTGGTATGTTACCAACGAAACGATACATCGCGATTTTAAGATACCCACACTCAAAGAAGAAATCTCAAAGTTCAGAAACAGATATTATATAAGAGTTAACAATCACCAAAACCCATTAGTTACCCAATTACTAGTTAAGACGGATCAGATCCTCAGACTAAAAAGGCAATACCTCCTAGATCGAAGCATCAGATTCAACTAGAATCTAACTCACTATAAACTTTTATAATCCAAGCTACAGAACCACGCCAAAAAAATGTACTGAAAATTCTGTAAAAGAATTGTTTGTAAATAATCGAATAAATAAAATAAAAAAAAATATAACAATATCCGTTACTGTTGCTAAAAATCGGTTACAGTTAATTAACTATTAATTTGACTATACAGAAATTATTTCGTAAAAATTCTAAGCTCCACTTTCTTTTCAAACCTCTTCTACATTCCCTTCCTTAATAAGTTGTACCACAAATTTGTCTTACGTTACTTCCGTTTCTTTGGCCGCTTTGTCTCGTCAATTAAATTCGCGTTTTTCAGCTGCAGCTTTGCAGGAAAACGGGTCAACTAGAAAGTAGCCCACCCTAGAAGCAGAAAGGAGACTACCCAGTGTACAAACACATCTAGGTGTGCGTACGAGAATCGCGGGCAATTCGAGCAAAATAATGGCGCTAGTGGAAGTGCATCGGCTAATTTACGAGTCGACATGGATGAAAACACGAGCTCTCCATTCTACGTATATAAGTACTTACACTATTCATCGTGGAGAAATGGCGTCAGCGGAATACCTCTACGAGGTAGTTCTTTGAATTCTGAATCGAATTCATTCGTCACACGAGTATACCTAGACTCTAGACTAGAGGAATGTGTTCAAATCTCATCATTTTTGTAACATACGCTACCGTCTATAAGTATCTCGGATATTTCATACAATTCTATAAGAAGACCGATATATTTGTTATATTTTCAAAGTTATAATTTGCGAACGTTCCTTTACTGGTAACTTTGTATCTTTGGCATAACTAGAATCCAATATCCTGCTCTATCTAAACTAAAACAAGGAATATATCACTCCTTTTATATCATTCACCAAGTTTATGCTTATTTATAGCGAATATCTGAATCGTCATATAAAATTTCGAAACTTTTAGAATGTGGCTTAAACACATATTTCTATGCTATATATTAATTAATATTTACTAGTATTTTTATCAACGTGTACTAATACTATAAGAAGATTATAGGAAAAGAACACATGATAGATCAAATTTCTTATTTTCTAAAGGACAGCAGTTTTAAGATACAGTATATTGTCTATCAGTTCCATATTACCAAAATTATTCTTATAATTGATTCCGAAGTTAAACGTATGTTTTTTCATTGTCATAAAAATTTTCAAAATATTTCTCGTCATGATATTAAAGTATTGCTTGCCTTAATAATGTTACCTTTCATTTTTACAAAACTTAAAACACGATTTATCAGTTTTTAAGAAATTTACGTATTTAAATCTGTAGTATCGTGGACGAAAGGCTTAAGAGATATTAGGCGAACTATAAACAATATCGCGAGAAAGCCGAAGTGCCAACAGGTCCAACAATATATCGTCGGTCCTTCGATCGAATAGTTTCGCGGAAAAGGCCTGCGTGACCGTGGCCACGAGCGGTTACGGAACACGTGCGTGGTGAGGCTAAGAAAAAAGTCAAAGGGATGCTAAGGGAGAAAGACGAATTAACAATCAGAGTGTTAATTGAGAAGTCAAAGAGTGTGAATCGAGAAGTCAAAGAGTGCGAATTGCATTGTCGAGATAGTGTTGCTAGTGTTGTCGAGAGAGTGTGGTCCGCGTAAGAGAGAGCGTTGGAACCGTAGTGACGAGAGTTGCAAATTAATTGCAGTTGTCTAAATTATAATACGTTATTGAGATTAGTTCACGTTAAACAACCATCGTTTCCTGTTTAACCAACATCTGTTTAATCCATTTATTGTAAATAAACTAATTGTAGTAAAGATCCTACAAATCCAACAGATTATTTTCATGAATCATAATGTGATTTTGATTTAAAAACTGTTCAATTTATTAGTACTTCGTTTGGTTCCATTGCTTTCTATTTTTTATCAAATAAATTAATTCATTCTTATAAGTGCATCCTTTATAAATAGGCTATGAATATTGAAGTAAATTCATATGTGCAATAGAGCTTAAGTATCGTGGAGAAATAAACGACGACTTTATTCTAAATAGAATAAATAGAAAAGTTATGTTAAAATTGTGGAAAACCTCTACGAGTCTCTTTTAAATGTGAATTGAATTCCCTCGTCATGGGTGCACCTACGCGACTGCACTCCGTCGCGGAAAATAATTTGCCGCTTTCGTGGTTACGTTCGAACAATATTAACACTAGGTTTACGGGCGTTTCTTATATACCTATCTCTACGAGGGCCCGTCAAATTGACGGGTAAACGAAAATACGTATTTTCTTTAAAAAATCGATTTATTCAAATTAAGTTTGCATTGAACAATATTAGGCTTCACGTTTAAATAAATTATTAATAAGTAAAAAGTCTTTTTTTTTTAATTATCACGGAAATGATAACAATAATATTAACACTATAGGGTAATCATATTTATTGAGCAGATTTTTTACAAATATACTGAATTTTGTTTGTGTATTTTCCGCGTATGATCTTTTTTGCAATATATACAACAGTTATTGCTTCTATTTTTTTGCAGTAGCCCACTTAGCAACTTTTTCGTACTTCTGACGTTGAAAGTGACAGAAATGAAGCGTCTGATCTTTGGCAAAATATGAACTCCTTTCTGGATATTTTCGATCCGGTGTACTCTTTATATAATATCCACGCGTTTATCGCTGCCAAATCTAAAATATTGAAAAAAAAAACTTGAAGGGGCCATCGGAAACTCCCTGCTTTCACACTATATCTGGTCAATGACGTCCACACCAAACTTTGTTTTATTATAAAAAGCAATGGTTTCTGGAACACGTTTATAATTGTCTTCTACTTGTATACCTGTATGTTTGGAGCTTAGAAGGAGGACTTTTACGTTAGGTTTACTTTTATACACAGTAAGCGTGAATTTTTTTGATTTATATGTCGGAGACGAAAGGACACCGGGCCTTCCCTTCGAAATTTCGTGGAAAGTCTCCGATACTTCAACTTTATTAACTCAAATATAATAGTCCGAAACTTGAGATAATGAGCTTGGGCTCGAGGCGACAACTAGTCGCCGAACGTAGCCGCGGTCACGGGATGAGCGTTTTGCTTAGCAGAGGTGTGGAGTGGTCGTATAGTTTTCCTTGAAGAAAAAAGGATATATTTGTAGCGGCACACGGATTCGAGGACAAATCAAGCCACGCGTGGTTTTGCCTCAGAAGTGCCAATGTTATGGGACACACGTTGTATTAACAATCAAACTCCGGGCAGAAAGAGTGTCGCCGTTACGCAGGACTGCCTAGCAACGGCGGTTGGAATTTGTCGGTATCCCCCGACCAATATACAACAAACGAACACGATTGTAAGGAGAGGAAAATTTTCATCGGTCAATCGTGCGATCTCCTTGGAGAGTTACTCATCGTCTTTACAAGAAGTATATACCTAGCAACCCAGCGAACGTTATTTGTGCCTCAAAAAATACATTCTACGATTAACAAAGAGTTATCCCGTTGACCGCGGATTCGTTATCGAACCCAAGGCCATTGTTATTACCGCCTAATTACCGCGATCACTTGTCAATCGTGTACTATTCGTACTTGTGTTAATAAACGTTATCGATTGTGACACGTTAATTCGTTACACGCCCCTAATCCTAATTCTAATCTTAATGATGACCCGACATATATAAATTTGAGGAAAGCAAAGTCATCTTTTTCTTTTTTCCTTGAGCATCGAGTTTCACCTTTCCCCATATAAGAGAAACCATACAAAATATATTTTGTTTGGACGTCAACTGCAAACCAAAACTTAATGCCAAATTTATGAAGCTTATTCGGCATATATTGCATAAATCTGCATCGGGCTTTCGTTGGAAATAATTGTTCATCTATCGAGATATTTTCATATGGCTTGTAACAAGCCTGGCTATTACTTATAAATTTGTTCCATATTTTGGATATCAGCGCAAATTTATCTGTTTGTAATCTTTCGGAGGCTTTTAATGATCTCGCTTCATATGCGCCCCGGGCATATAGAATTCCTAGAAAACTATGTAACTCAGCAACTGTGTTTGTCCGTCTTTTTTCAAAACTCGATGCGTCTCGGTTTCAGTGCAATCTTTTATATGTTCCATTATGTGCCTGTCAATTATCAATTCGAAAGCACTAGTTACACAACCCGACATAATATTTCTCTTAGCATAGTCAGTAGGCCCTGCGATATTCTTGAATATCATACGAACGGGTGTCCTACCCCTAGATCCGCCTGCTTTCAGTTTTATTCACTGTGTCCCGTCAACTGCAATTTCAATTTCACCCATTACATTTTGGGATGTGCTTGGAATGCTCGTCCTTTCATCCTTGGAGTCAGAACTAGAAAAAATACGCATCCTTTTCTTGTTACGACACACTTTCAAGAAGTTTTCCTCTTCACTATCCAAAGATCCTTCTATCTCTCCACTTTCAGCGTATTCAGAACTTTCACTGTCAGCTTCGCTTTGGCCTAATTCATATTGATCTTCTTCGGAGGAATCCTCAGAACAATCTTCATTGATGTTGACAATTTTGTTCAATAACTTATTATATCTCCTGGATTTACTCATGATAGCTAGAAAAGGGGGATTGGTCAAAAAAAGAAAATACTGTGCCCAAATTCAATTATCCTGTTGTAAATACTTACAATAAGCGAAGATAATAATGGGGAATGTCTAAAATAACTGAAACTTTTGTACACTGTCTTTGAAAAACGGTTTGTTTATGAAATTAGCTAACCCGTCAATTTGACGGGTTTCGTAGAGATAGGTATACTACATACAGATTTCAAAAATTAGAAAGCCTAGGTAAAAATAATTGTGTGTATAAATTCTTTAGATGAAGTGATTAATTTAAGATGCAAAATGGTTAAAATTAATGCTATGGTTTTTAAGATATTTCATTTTGAAGTTTGAAGTCCGTCAAATTGACAGGTCCCGTAAACCTAGTGTTAAATCGTTCGTCGATCGATGGTCGACCGACTGATTCGACGCTGAACGATTTGAACTTTAATCCTTCCGCTACGGGCGGTTTCTTCGCCGCGGCACTCTCGCTGAACGAGCCGCCGCGGCAAAACAGTGCACGGTGGGCGAGAAAGATCTCAGCGGCCGCGTTTACGTCTCACTGCAAACCGAGTTGCTCTGACAGTGTCCTTCGAAGAAAAAAACTTTCCTCAAAACAGAGTATTTATAACTTCTTAACACACTCACTTTTAATTACAATTTGGAAAGAAATAATATTACAGAATATGATAATATGATATAATATAATATAATTGTATGATACTAATAGCCTTTAATAATAGTATTGCGTGTGGTATTTTTCGAAATATGGTGTTACACATAGGCTAACATCACAAATCTGGCACTGGCATCGCGATTCGCTCCACAGTTCCCATCAATTGATTATAATCGACAACACACTTCGGTTTTTTAATCATTTTTTGCGTGCGATAATGACGTTTCGTGTCAACTAATTCTTCATTGTGGAAAGAGGACAACATATACACTGCTCTCTTGTTACAACATTTTATTTTTAATAAAAGGCTCGAGGATGGACAATACTCGTCGTATGTACAATACGAGGCATCTTACGCAGAGCGACTATAGTCGTCCATAGTATGTCAGTGACATTTTACGGAAAGCGTAAAAAAGATACATCTTGTTCGAGTTTGACCGCGTACACATTACTTTTGAATTAATTCTATGACTTTGTAGGGTCGATACGGGCAATGGTCCAAGAAAATAGTGGAAAATTGACACTCGAAGTCGTTACTCGAGTGTTGTTCTATCTGTGTACCAATTTCTCTACCAATCTATCGTATTACGGAGGAAAGAATCAGGCAAAATGAAAACGCATTCTGTTGGATATGAAATAATTATATTACTTTAGAAAATAAGTTGTCGATCAAACGCATTGATATGAAGTTAAGTAAAGGTATTAAAGTTTCTCAAATGTAAAATACTATAAATATAAAATATATAGAGAATTTAAATCGATCTGATATGAAGAAAATTTTTAAAGATTTAAATTTTCCTTTATTATCAAGGAGAAAATAGTGAAAAAGTGAATAAATAAAATATTGGGAAGAAAGTATTTGTTGTTTCTCAAAGTTCATTTTTATTTTGTAACATTTAAGAAAATTTTTCACGTCGTCCATCTCATCTATAAAACTGCTAAAAAATCGAATCTGAACTATTGGTTGATCATTTTATTATCTTGATTTTGTCATTCTATAAAGAATATTGAAATATTTTGCTGCGGTGATAAAACTTAGTACGATATTGGAAGACATAAGTAGGAAAATTTCCGGGCATTTGTGTCTCTATTTGAATACGAATAACTTTTTCTGTACCTTCCTATGTATTTTTATGTATCTGATGTACAATATAATGTTTGTACATGTCCTTTCATACAGCCAATTGGATACGAAAGATGGGAAAGAAAATAGGATCAATATAAAATCTAGAAAGAAGTAATAAACTACCAGGTATAAAATACTCATTTTCAGAAATACTATGACACTTGTTACACGAACTGTAGTGTGTAGTGTTTTGGAAACGCCTCAATATCAGTTGCAAGCATATGTTATAAAAAAGCAGGTTCATATTTAAAAATTTTAATATGATCTTCACAGGACCGTTTCAATGTCATTGTAAGGTCAAATAGATAAGGGTACGGTATGCCACTCTCGATATCATACCTAAACTTTATGTCTGAAACATTTCATTCGTTTCAGAGTATTTCAGTGTTTCGAGTTAAATCAGTCATATTGCACAAGTTTGAATTAATTATTAACATAATATTTATATCTTTCATCATAAACATTTCTGATATATCAGAAAAGAAAATTTTAATACGTATACAAAATGTCCATATTCCTTTATTCTTACTTAAAACCTGAATAGAAATTTTGCCTTATTAAAGATTTTTTAATATTATATTAAAAATACTAACTGTGAAAAATAAAATGTTCATTTTTATAAAATTACAATATTCATAAACCATTACTATGCAAATTCTTATTGGCTTCATCTTTTGAATCCTTACATCACTCTATTCATTACTTTTCATACTCTTCTTTTTATCATATTCACCCAATCATTATCACTCATACAAACCAAATAAATAAATGACATTAAACGAACTTATTACTGGAATTGACCAAGCTAGATTTAAACACATACACATTTAATTTTTAAATCTGACCCATCAACGTGTAATTGCCAAAGCATCATGAAACACATTTACTTAAATTATCCTAAGAATAAGTATATAGAGTTTCGAACTAAATTCCGAATTCCTTCTCCGCCGAAACATAATTTTCTACAACATTTAATCTCTTTATCTTATATACGTAGTCGAGGTGACATTAACGCTTTGCCGCTCGCATAAATTTACTAGTAACCTTAACCAGTGACCAACGTTTTCTAGTAAAAAATTTCAAGTTCGTAAACTTTAGATATCTTGTGCGTGACACCAACGTAGTTTCATCGGACACTAACAGTTCTTCTGCACTTGATAATACATTGGTACCGCAGGACGTGAAAGTGCTAAAATTTATTTAACAAAGTTATTAATATATTCTATCTATGTGATCTAACAATTTACTAAATAAATTAATTATATCTCCGCTTACATTATTATCTCAAATTCAAAAAAATATTAATTATAGAATAAAAATAAAATAGCATAAGTATTTTTTTAGTCAATGCAGAAAACAGTATCTGTGCATTTTCTGTAGTAATATTTAATATTTAGATAAAAATTCTAAATGATAATTTTGCGTGACAATTGAAAATATGTTTTCGCCATAATTTAAAGAATTTTCATCGAATGAAAGAGAATACTATCCTTTACAAGCTCCTTTCGCTTCAAGAAACAAGATACTAAGTTAAATTCATTTAAAATGCAAACACGTAAAGTTTCCTCTGTATCTTCTTCCGTGTCTCGTAACAAAGGAAATTTTGCACAAGAACAAATTGTTTCAAGGGTCCGCTGATGTTAAGTAATTAATTAATTTCCAATTGCACTCGATACGTTCGTGTTATTCTCGACCGAATTACTTGATTCCGATAGAGAATCGAAGAAAAAGAGAGAAAGAGAGAAAAAAGGGGAAAGGAGAGAAAAAAAGAACGAGCTTAATCTCTCTTTCGTTGGTAGCGTTTTTCATTCTGAAATTAAGTTCATCGACTCGATGCCATTATCCTTCTCATTACGTGCTAATTAAAACCTTTTCATCAGTTCTGACAATGAGAATAAACGCATAAACAGTCTGATGAATTATACGAAACGCATGGGAAGATATTAATTCGCTCTCGATTCGCGATACCGTTCAACTTTTATTTCCTTGAGTTTTAAAGCATTTGTCAGCAATTAACAGTTGCATGACTTCTTTTCAATTGTTAAATAAATATTACTACCTATTTTTAAATGAATATTGCTACTAGATCGAGCGAAGATGTAAGTTATTACTGTTCCAGACAATTGAAAAGGTAAGGATCTATGACACTGCTGAGTGAACCTTAGGAGGAGTCTAGGTCCGAGAACTCTTGAAGGTCCAACAGTGTTACAAACCATTTGATAAAAGAAGCAAACTTCTATCCTTCACCCTCGTCGTAAGCGATCAACAACCGGGCAGATGCGTGAAATCAATTCTCAAGAGCCGTTGTCTTCCATCTGACGTAAACTAAAAGTCGTGGTCTGGCCGCCGGACACGACAGTCAGTTACATATAGTTAGTCGTAGATTACGGTCCATTTCCATCTTACAAAGATCAACGATCGTGGTTTAACCGCCGGGCACGACAGAGTCACCTACGCAAAGTCAATAGTAGAGTACGCTTCACCTCCGTCTTACGAAGTTCAAGGATCGCGTTCAAGGTTTGACCGCCGGACACGATATAAAGTCGATATTGTGTATGATATTCAGAAAGAACAGTCCCTTAATAGTCACGCATCCAATAAATTCATACAGTTCACTATCAACTGTCTGGCTTGCAACTCCTTTCCGGTCTTTATGGCATAGGTCTAACCCTACCTTTGCCAAGGTGGTTCGGGAAAGTCTTCTTTTCTTCACTCCATTATTGTGTGTGTGTGTGTGTTTTTTTTTTTATTATTTAATTTGTACTTTACAATTTGTCCAGCTGAACATGTGGTAAATTTTTGTATCTTTATTGCTAATTAACATATGGATGGCTACTCTCAGCGGAATACCATCTTCGAGTTTGTCTATTTTATTTTTTTAACTTATTTATTATTTGAGAGGTTGCGTATCTGCCGATTTCTTCTTTGACCATTGGTATTGAGACGCGTTGGCAACCGTTACCTAACAGTAGTTACTACTAATTCCTATAGATCGAATGCAATATCATTACAATGCAATATCCTTGTCCCGAGTCGAGGAATCATCTATTTTCCAGAAGGCAATCGCGTTCAATCCGGATGATCTGCTTTGTATTCGGTGTCGGGAGTCTGACTGTCTTAACGATGAAAAAGTTACTCAATGGTGCTTGGTTCTGGGTGTGCGTTGATTTTTCTTCGTCATCACATCGAATACCATCTACTTGTTATCATTTTTCTTATAACCGATGTATTCTTCCCAGTAATCCATTTTTCTGTTACCTCGAATAGACGAACCGATAAGATACTTAGAAATAATTGAGATGTCAAATCATTGGAAATCAATACAGCGTTATGCAACATTTTACTTCTAATGTTTTGCGAGTTATTTACAGGACTTAAGGCGTACTGTTGCATGCGATCGGTACATTCTGTTATCCTGGTTCCCTTTAAATCAGATGATATATACATCGCTTCAGCATTCTGAAGACGCTTACTTGTTTGTAGATGTTGCTAATTTCCGATAAATTTATCAACCAATTTTATCAGAAATTTGCACATTCTCTACTATCGCTCAAAGAAAATAGGAGTTAAGGTAAGATTTAATTTGCATATCTAATTTGGGATAATCTCTTCCCGAGGGAGAGAATTTCATATATATTATTATATTTGTACCATTATGCATATACATAAACATTTTTTAAATATTATCATACAGCAATACAATTAATAATTTCACATATTTCCTATAAAGACTTGATAGCATTTTTTCTATGTCTAATACATAGAAATGTACGAAACGTTGAGAATAAAGAGATACTTATTTTCCAAATCCTTCAGTATAAATTCTTTATCGTTTTATTACATTTACACTGTGAAAACATTAAGAAAACAAATCATAGTAATTGTACGCGTCCGAACGCTCACGGGTGTGAGCGGAATGACGGAGAAGTCAACCTATACGCTGTCGACCGCGCATTTTTTCAGGTATCGAGGACTAATATTCACTACTTAAAAAACACAGAAGTTTAAAAATTATTTGAGTGGTCAATTATATTTTGCGGTAATAATTTTATTTAACGGTTTCACATATTGTTTATACAAAACATCAAATTAAAAGTATATATTAAAAGTATAAAAAATATAGGTAAAATTACAAACATTAAAGATGACTAAAGGTAAATAACATGACTTGAACGTGAAATTAAGAATATTTTTAATGTGGTATCGTTCGATTATAACTTTATTTAGTCATAACTGATAATGTAATTTTTCAATTAATTTTAACACCACTAGATTGGTGTATTTTATTATATTCTGTACTTTATAAAAGCAGAAAAAGTGGCGCAATTAATTGGGAACAATTCCGGGTAAACAATAACTGATAATAACAAAAAAGGAAAGAAAACTTTACTTTACTTTACAGAGGGGAGATCTCCCTATTCGATTGGCTAAGCGTTAATATAGGACTCTTAAGCTACAGAACAGTATTGTTATTCGTTAGAGAATGGTTATTCGCCCGCAGAATTAATATATTCAAGAAAGATTCGGTCTCGTATTCTTATTTTTTTTTTTTTTTTTAATTTAGGTCCCTTTATAGAACACGACAGAGTAGCTTTTAAATAAAATGCGAGAAAAAATAAATAGGAGAAAATGTACAATAACTTACACGTGAAGAAACTTTCTGTATTAAAAAGAAGCGATAAGGTCTGGATCATAGACATGTGATTGTACAACAAAATTATAGATCAGGATGATAGTAATTCATACTTCATTGGAACAGAAAGTGATGGCAAAGTTCGGCGAAATCGATGACACCTCGTCTCGGTTGCGTACAAATGCAATTTGAAGATGAATGGCGATAGTGTACCAATAATAACTCCAGTACACCGATATCCTCAACTGTACACGACAACCAGAACATGAACAGCGAAAATCCTCGCGCACAAGGCAAAGTGGTCCGAAACGACAATATCTCGGAATAGGAAACCTTCCGAAATACTGATCTGTTTTGTGTGAATGTATAACATCTATTACTTATAAGGTTACAAATAAGGACAACAACGTCCTGTGGACAAAAAGAGTTAGACACGAGAGATCACGCTATGCTTGAATAATTCCGAAACCATAAAACCGAACAAAAATAAAGGAAGAGACGATCAGCGACGACGAATACGAAACCAAAGAAGATGAGCAGCATTCATTAACAAGAAGAGTCCTTACAGATTGCTCGACACTGAAGAAACCATAATATCTAAACGATCATGTTATGTTAACGATAGAATTTGTCAACGGATCGGAAGATCCAGAAAAGTTTAAAGCTGCTATGAATAGCAAAGAAAGCGCTGAATAAAGGGAAACCATGAATGTCGAAATGTTCTCCCTACAAAAAGATCAGATGTGAAAGTTAATGGATCTACCAAGGAATGTGAATACGGTACCGTGCAAATGAACTGTTCACGTAAAAAGAAATCCCGATGACACGATCGACAAATACATGGCAAGGCACATAATCATTAAAGGATTCAATCAGTGTCAAAACATAGACTACAGCCAAACGTTTAGCCCAATTGTAAAGATGAGCACAATACGTTCAGTTCTGAACATAGTAAACGTATATATTTGACATTCAATGCGTCAACGGTATTTCTATATTCAAAATTCGACAAGACCATATGCATGGAACAACCAGAACGTTATAGCGACAATACCAATACCAATTAGCCTACTCAGTAAAAGTTTGTATAGGCTGAAATAGATCTCAAGAACAAGCGCTTTGCAGAATTGCTCGTGAAACTAGGATTTCAAACAAGCGATGTTGAATCTTGCTTGTACATCCGAGATAAGAATGGCAAGGAACTCGTACTGATCTCATATGTAGACGACGGATTGCTAGGAACGACCGATCCAGAAGAATTAATTTTTATATAAAACGTAAAAGATTGTACAGTAACATAGTAGGTTCATAAAAGAAATTAAATTCGTAAGATGATTATGCAAAATCCAAAAATACGTAAGTGCCCGAATATTTATCAACGGAGTATGTAATGTATATCAAATATATTTAATGGTTTCACAGAGAAAACATTTTTTAAATCTGATGTTACTCTTCTTCGTAAGCAAATGCATAGACGATATACGAATATTACATATTTTCTATTATGGATATGAGAAATTAAATTAATAATAAACAAAATTTATCAATTTATTATTAATTTATTGTGGAAACTAATGGGTTTTTTTCATTAAGATAGAAACAAAAAGAAAACACAAATAATCTACTGAAAGTTGAAATAAGTAATATCTGGTTTCTTCTTTCCATCAAACACAAGAAATAAATTTTAATGAAACTATTTGGGTTTGAAGAAAACTTGTGCAGAATATGAAATAAAGTCGGATGAAAAATCGATTTGTTACTACAATTTCGGTTGAGTTAAACGAGAAGCACGTAGCATAGATATCACAAAGGCAACATTAATCGTGACATTTTATTCGTAAATTGTTCACCGATCAAAAAGTGTTGCGACAACGATGTACCTGATATATCAATGAAATAGCATAAATTTCACATAAAGAATACATCACATAAAGAATACTTCATCGATACACTGTTCAAAGATGTCTATCTCAAATCCGGGCGTTTCTTTGAGAGGTTCTTCGTCAACGCTGCAGTGATGGATTTTCGCGTGTACGGACGTAAAAACGCACCCGGCCTTCCGTTTTTCGAGGAACCATACTAATCCAATTGCAAGTACAACGGCTGAAATTGGAATTTAAAAACACGATTCGAGAGACGCTTTGCTCTTTTGTCATGTATCGAGATATTTGTGAACGGCCTGTCAGTTTCGGCAATGATCTCCATCTCTACCAGCAGCAATCTGCTCGAATAAAATTAGTGAAATTTTCAACGAGTTAACTAAATCATCCGTATGCGTTTATTTAAATGAAATCAATAATTTCTAAGTCAAAGTTATATAGGATTAGAATTCTATACAAGCTGTTCATTATAATAATCAACAACCAAAGTTAGTTAGAAATTAATTGACAATGGACTAAAATATACAAATTAGAATATTTTCCAATTAAAAATCGGGATCACGTATGTATACTTTTTAAAATATATGTGAAGAGTCAAGAAAAGGAAATGATAAATATATTCTTGCTTATTTTTTTATTTTTATACCGCTGTATGTCTAAGAGGAAATATTTTAATATAAAGGAGCTAAAAGTAGAATCTGTTAGGTTCAAAAACATAGTTGAAGTTTTATAGTAGTCTAAGGTATATTTGTTATAACAAGCAATGCTTTTACATTGGTTGGAAAAATACATGCTAAGCTCTGAAATCAAATAAAAGCACACTTTTTATAACATAGAATAATGATGATAATAATAAAAAAATAAAAAATTAAATTTAATAATTTAAAGAAGATTCCTCATTTTAACTTTTCGGCGAACTGCATTGCTAAAACCTTCTTTGTATTTATACCACACACCATTCTTTGTTAAACGATTTAACGAATTGATTGATTCTTTATCCAATTTGTTGTGTTTATCTTGATCGATTGTAATAATTCTTCCAAAGAAATCCTTATATTTCTGTAATTATCATTATTTTTGTAATATTTATATTGATGAGAAATTAAATAACATTAAAAGAAACGTAGAAAGTTATTACTGTTTCGGTTGTTTTCGTTTGAAGATTTTTAGATTGTTCTATAACATTAGTTTTGCTAGCTGCATTATTGCATATCTTGGCAACAGGATCTGATGTTAAATTGGTTATAACATTATGATTTGTAATTGTTTCATTTTTACTTTGAATAGATCTTGTTGTATTTTTTATTGCATTTTCAGCTCGTCGTAATCGTTCAGCTTCTAACTCTTGAACAATTATTTGCTTCACTGTATATGTGAGTGTTCGATGATATTTACAATCCGGAAAAATGCCTATTTCAAATATATTACTGAAAAAATATAATTAATTTGTACATTTTACATACGAATTTAGACTATACTTTTTTAACTTACGGATCTAGTTTGTAATCATAACTTTCATCAAGATTCTTTTCTTGAATGAATGTGAGGCCAATGTCAATTAAAATATTCACTAATCGATTAAGATCATCCTTTTCTTTGTCTGAGTGTAAATGTCCAGAAACTGTTCGTAATTGTGGAGATAATAAATCCGGAAGAAAAGGAGCAATATCGATTGTTAAAATTACACTGTTACGACCACTACTTCGTTGAACAGCAGTTAGAATACCAACGTTCCTTGCATGTTTCTGACTCATCTAGGAAAATTGAATTTTTAAATTAAATTTATGAGTCTAGACCATATCATATGTATATATGATAATTATATATACAATATATGTAATTCTTACTTCATATGCCATGGAAGGATAGGATAATTTAATATTTCCTGCGGTTGCAAAGTATAAATGCCAAGCAACGAATGTATAATTTATATAAGGCATAACAGACCAAGTTTGAAGACTTGCAACAAGAGATAAAATTTCATCAAAAAGTTGAAACCATTGTAAACATAGTGCTATATAACTAAAATTATCACTACAAGTTTCTGGATAATTATGAAATATGCCTTGAGCTAATTTTTCTGTTTCTCCTAAAGCAAAAAATAAATGTTACTAATATTTTAAAAATTTGTATTAATAATATTATTATAAAAATAATTTACCATTTTGCACAGTCTTTAGTACAAGTTGAACTCTTTCTGAAAGAGGCAGTATACCACTTCTATTCATGGGTACTTTTAATATTTGTTTCCACGAGTCGAACAATCCTTTTCTACTATCTTTTAATGCAAAAGATAAATTGTCGCCTAAACTAATACCACCCATATATTGTAATGCTCCTAGACACGATCTAATATCGCAACCAGATACTTTTACTAATCCTAAAAGTGCATCAGGATTTACTTTTAAATTTTCTTTTTGTGATATTTCCATTAATCTGTCTGCTACTTTTGTAGCATTTACTTCTGGTACTGGTATAATAAGGGCAACTGCTCTAAGAGCTCTATAATAAATATGAAATAAAATTAATACTCGTGCATAGGAATATATGAAACATACAAATAAGTTGTATTAGAAATTTACCTTAAGGAAGGAGTATATGGTTCATTACAGATGCATATTACAGGACGGTGACAAGAATTTGATTGTTTAGCAGTTTTTGTCTTATCTTTCTTTCCTTTTGAAACTAATTTACCTTGTACGAACTTAAGAAGAAGATCGATCGATGCAGCTGGTGCACCATCAATTTCATCTAAAACTAAACAATTTGGCTTTGGATCGTTTCCCATTACTGCTTTCATTTGTGTTGATGCAAGAAGGACTTGTCTATATTTAACAATACACATCTATACAAATTTGCGATTTCAGTTGGATATTAACTTTAATTGTAAATTACCTAAATGCATCTGGACTTCTTTCATCACTTGCATTAATTTCTACTACATTATAGCCAGCATGTTTGGCTGCTAAATGGGCTAACGTAGTTTTTCCTAATCCAGGTGGTCCGCTAAGTAGCACAATTCTCTGAATTGGGAAACCTTTACTATCTACTTCCTGAAATTCTTTTTCATCCATAAACTTTCTATTTTTAAATGTAAAATTTACTTTTTTCTTCTTGTTATTAACATAATTTCGATTAAATACTATTTTATCCCAGAGTTTTATCCAATGTAATAAGTGTCTGTTTACACTTTCATCTGAAAGTAACTCCATGTAAGATCTAGGTTTATATTTATCAACCCATAGTTCATCATCTTTAGCAGATTTTGTAGCAGCAAGATAGGGAATTTCACAGCTGGCGCGCTTAACATTCTGTAATATCTATAAAAAGACTTGAAATTCTTACAATATGCATGTCACTAAAGTTATTGCAATATATTTTGAAACAAGAGATAATATATGTCTTCAAATCACTTACAATTTCTTCAGCTGCAGTTTTAAGTTGACTATATGGTACTGACAATAAGTTGGAAATCGAATCTGTATTTTTTTTAATTTTATTTTGTTCATTATTTTTTACCCTTATATAAATACGTTGTGCATCATGTGGCCTAGTCAGAGCTATAAAATTCCAACGGGGAACTCTCAATGATATTGACTCTCTTTTGCTAAATAAAATTATGAAGTAAATAATATGAATCTTTTACTACTTTCAAGTATAAAAGTTAGCATATTTTCTTTAAACATACTTTTCAACATCTTTTCTGTTAAAAGAAACTCCACTGTCACATTCATTAAACTTAGTCTTAGCATCTACTACCACTTTAATAATTTCTTGAGGTTCATTCCATCGTGGTTTCTTTTCTTTTGGTTCCTGAATATTAGCTATAATTTAAATACAATGATTTATCATATATATGAATGTTTTAATTTATATGAAGATACATACCGAAATCATTTACATCTAATATATCTGAGATATCACCAAAAAGTTCATTATAAGTCCTCTTTTTTGTAATATCTGTATCAAAATTGTCATTGCTTTCAATAACTTTATTAGTACCAGGAATACATAATTCATTGTATTTACTAGATGTAGGAGTATTTAATTCCTTATATAGATTTGATATCACAGTATTCAATTCATCTTCTCTCCGCTTCTCCTGCAAATTCTGAACTTTTTGAGGCTGTTCTCCTTTTTCTTTTTCAAGCTCTAAAAGTAATTTAAATTTGTAATTACATTTATTTTGTGACTTTAATTAACTTTTTTTTACATTAATAAACAAAAAATTTATTAAATAATAGGATACAATATCCTATTAAACAAAATTTCCTATTTCTTATACACAAATTCTTAGATCATTTACATAAATTTATAATAAGTTATGACAGCAAGGTTATAATTCGTATACCTTCAATTTCTTTTAAAACTTCATATTCTTCTTCGTGAACTAAATCAAATTCTTCATCAGGATCGGGAAATTCAGAATCCATAATTGCAATTTGTTTTACAAATATTTTAATTATTATATATTGGTGTTCTTCAAATTTAATCCTAGTTGTACATTTTTGTTACGTGTACAATATTATCTATTATATTTTGCCGCGTATTTTTCCGCGGGAATTTTAAATCGTAACACATGAGTAAATAAACAAATATGATTTCATAGTCAATGAAGATAAGTGATATCAATATATATTTAATTGTATATCTATTTTAATAATACATTTTCATATAAAAATTTTTTCGACATTTGTTTCGACGAACTATGGGTCGTATATTAACCGTTCTCTTGGAAAATGATATTAAAATTTCATTAATTCTATACGTATATACATATGTATATAAAACTGATTTTATTTATAACATATTTACATCTTACAGTCACATAAACATTACGTAGCGTGCCATTACTGAAACCGCTGCGATTCAGCGAACACTTTTATGAGCTTGTGTACAGTACCAAACAAAAATATTGACACAACCCGGATCTTCGCATAAAATTCTTCGTAAATCTGTAAAGAATGTGATTCTCTATTTAATCTTTTTGTAAAATATAACTGTTGATTCTAAAGTTTACCATTGTATACCATATAATTACAAATTTAAAAAATAATTATAATACAGAAGAAAGGTAGAATACACACAAAGGTCAGTGTTCAGCGAAACAGGAACATCGGCACACTTGCGATTTTGTTATATAAATTTATTTGATTTAATATTTAGTATGTAATCCTACTTCTTCATATCAATTTTCAGACGATTTGACATTGAATGTACTAACATTTTTGTGATTTTTGGATCTATTTTATACCATTCCTCAAGGAGTACTTTCTTCAGATCTTACTTATTAATATGATGCGTCTTAATCCTTCTTCCTAATTCAAACCAAAGATGCTGAATAGGATTTAGGTCTGAGGATTGTGAGAGTCATTAACATATACGGTGTATTAAAAATGATTTTTAAAAATTGTTTAATAATATAAGCTATGTGTCTGGAATTATTATCCTGTTGAAAATAATAATCTAATATAAATTTTATTTTTCCGCCTTTTTCCAAACTTCTGCTTCTAAATATTTAATTAATTATATTTGTCCGTGGTACTTTCGACAAAAATAAGCTCTTCTACACGAGAAGAGCACATACACCTCCATACCATCACCCCACCTCACCCGTATTTGACGGTTTGAATATAGTTTTTTTTAATTTAATTCAGTATTCAATTTTCACCAATCCACCTATCCATCACATTAAAAAATATTCGATTTCCTTTCATCTGAAAATAGTATCTTGTCCCAGAATGCTTTTCTTATACATAATTAATAACAAAATTCAATGACTTTTTTTATTAATTTTTTTAATGCATGGTTTTCGTTTTGCAACTCTTGATTCATATCCAGTAGATTTTGAACGTTCTTCGAACTATTGAAACTGCGGTCTATTTCCGTGTTAGATTCATTTTTGCACCGTTCCAGCTATTTCCGAGGATTTTTTTCTCGTCTATAAGCTCTCGGAAGATATCCGTTTCGTGTGGCACTTGTTAAATCTTTTTCGCAAAAAAATTTTTTAATCATTTTTTCTACGGTAAAAGGGCTTCTGTTAATAATAATTGTTTAATTACACTTTTTACGGCAAAATGGCTTCTGTTAATAATTTTTTCCTTGTTCATATAAATTTAATATAATCTTTCTTTTACCAATTATTGCTTCTTTTGTTTCATTTCTTATTATTTTCCTTTTTTTCTGTAAAATATTCTTACTAACTTTGAAAAATGACGATCGGTTTGAATGGAGGTATTACCTGTGACATAACAAGTGTAAGACAACGTAAAGTTCGAACGCCTGGAACGACCACCTGTCCTTCGACCTATTGTCACATACCATAAATTAAGGCTTAAAGGTGCCATAAATTAAGGCTTCAGCCGACTAGCGGTCCCGACGTCGTGCAATTGCGATTCCTGAAAATGCAAGATTTTGAACGTTCGCAACGATTGTTTGGGTCATCTTTGTTTCTAGAAAGAGATAGCGAAGATACCTGAGGGTGTCGAAAGCTATGCTCTCTTCCTCGCTAGCGCACAAGCTAACGGACTTTGACCTTTTTCGCAACTGCTACGCTGAGGGTACTCGATTATTCTTTGTCGACGTGGACGAACGTCGAAATAAAACCACGTGAGTTGGGCATTTGCGAATTTACAGAACGTGCTGTAAATGTAACTGCTTTGAACTCGTTTCTAGTAATTTCTTACACAAGGGTGCATAGATTGAAAATATTTGGATAATATACACGCAAAATTTTTCAAGTCTGCCAATATTTATTTTTGTTCCGGTGAAAACGGACCTTTACGTGTATTCAATCTTTTTTCTTTATTATAACTATTTTTAAAATTCATAATTCGTGGTATTCTTAAACTTTAGAGTCGATAGTTTCACAGATTTACGGAGAATTTTATACGAAAATCTGGGCTGTGCCAATAGTTTTGTTTGGCACTGTATATAAAATATAAAAATTTCAAGTTTGTATTTATACGATATACAGGGTATTCGACTACAGGTGTAAAAAACTTTAAATGCTGATTTTTGAAGCTAAAATGACTTGAAAATTAAGCTTGAAGAAGTTGCTTTTCCTGGTTTGCTTTTTTGTTATTAACAGTTACAAATTAGTCGAAATATTTTTGTGTACGAGCAAACCTTCTTACACGGACGAAAGTCAGACTGAGCAGCTGGCTGCACAGGAATCCTCCAATTGAACGATACATTTTTTTTTTTTTATTTGGTAGACTATTTACAATCAATTCTTATAGAGAATTATAAGTAAATTATTTTGGCGTGGTACTGTAATTTGGATTATAAGAGTTTATAGTACGATTGATTCTAGTTGAATCTAATGCTTAAATATAAAGGGTAATACCTTTTTAGTCTTTTTTTTTTTTTTTTTTTTTTTTTTG
>JACXIT010000047.1:160893-173408 GCA_014737525.1 Bombus difficillimus | reverse complement strand
TTTTTTTTTTTTTTTTTTTTTTTTCGTGGGGAAATCCTCATGGACATTCGGCGTTGCGTAGCAACGACCGAGTAGTGTCGGACTCTTACCGACTAAAACCCCACGGTGGTCGTCCCGACGTTTTGGAGGTGCCCCGGGATCTCTTGCGAATTACTACCTGGGTGCACCTCATCGTCTATCTCCTGCTGTTGTTATCTAGGAGGGCGTCCCGGCTTGAGTGGGGCCGCCAGGGGGACCACTCCCTCCAGCGCCGCGTCCCCTGGTTTGACGCTCCCAGGGCGGTGGCGGCGGTGCCGCGCCCCTGCGTCGTACAGGGTCTTGTCTATATTGGTGTGACGATCTGCTGGGATCGCCTCTTTTCACCCTGTCTCTTTCCGCCCGCTCCTTTGCTCGCATAACCTCCTCGCAGTAGGTGCGGACGGCATTCAACTCTTGACGCCCTCTGAGCATGGCCTGTACGACCGCTTCTGGGGCCAACCTCTCGCCGATGTCGAGCTGCAGGACGCGCCGCGGTTCCGTCCACGCTGGGCAAAACTCCAGCGTGTGCTGCGCCGTGTCCTCCTCCTCCCCGCAGTGGTGACAGATGGACGTCACCTCCCGCTCGATCCTCAGCAGGTACTGGCCGAAAACTCCGTGACCGGTGAGCATCTGCGTCATCCTGAAGGTAAGCGGGACCCCGCCTTGATCTCTCCAGGCCTCCCAGTTGGAAAGCATGGCGCGGACGGCTCGGTGTGGCCGCCCGGCATCCCCCTCCATCAGCTGGGAGCGCCATCGCTCCCAGACCTCCAGCTTCGCTTCTTCCCGGACGTTCGGGGCCGACGGGCCGTCAGGCGGCATCGTCGTCGTCGAAGGCGGTGTCCTCAGGTGTTCGTACATCCGATGGAGCTCGAGGGCTCGCAACTCGAACGGGGGCGACGCCGCCAGCACTGTCGCCGATTCGTAAGATATCGTCCGATATCCCCTCGCTATGCGGATGGCGGTCGTCCTCTGCAGTCTCCTCACCAAGATTCGGCTGCGACGGCTGGCCATCAGATCTTCTGCCCACACGGGTGCCCCGTAGAGGACTCGGGACCGGACCACTCCCTCGTAGAGTCGACGGACTCCCAGTCCTGCTCCGCCGATGTTCAGCAGTAGGCCGCACAAGGTGTTAGCTGCGGCTGTCACCCTCGGGACCAGGAGCTCGAAGTATGGTCCGAACGTCCACCGGCTGTCAGGCCAAGGTACCTCATTCGACGTTTCACCGGCACCGCTTCGCCGTTTATGGTCACGCACAGTCCATCGGGAGGGGATCTTCTGCGGCGGCGGTCGAAGAACCACAGGGCCTCGGACTTGGCCGGCGACACGCTCAATCCGAGTCGCTGGATGGCGTGCACCGCGCACACCACGGCGTTCTCCGCGAGATTCACGGCCTCGTTCCACCAACGTCCCCCGGCCAGCACCAAGGTGTCGTCGGCATAGCAAACCAAGCCCGTGCCCGGAGGCATCGGGCATCGGAAGACGGAGTCGTAGGCCGTGATCCACAAGATTGGTCCCAGCACCGAACCCTGCGGGACGCCGCGCTCCACCGGTCTTCTCTCTTCCCCGTTCCTCCCGGTGAAGGTGATACACCTGTCGCTGAGGTAGGCTCCGATGACCCCAACCTGATACGCCGGTACGCCTAATACCTTTTTAGTCTGCGGATCTGATCCGTCTTGTCAAGTAATTGGGTAACTAATGGTAACTTACTTGGGTAACTTATGTATAAACATAAAGTTGGAGTTAATTACAGTTTTAGTGTAGGTTTAAGTTATAGCACTGTAGATTTCTTGGGCCTTCTTATTTTTACCATAATCTTCTGAGCTTTTCTATTTACATTATTTTTGTATTCATTGTTATTTTTAATCTCTTTTATTTAGTTTCAACGCGAGTAATTTGGATATGCAGTGTGCGTAGTGCGTACAGTGCGTGTTATATGTGTCGTGCTGATTGTGTACCTGGTTTGCAAAAAAAACAAAGGTAATATTGAACATTTACTATAATATAAAACGATTGCTATTTTCATTAGGATTTTTCTGTGAACAGCCTGAACTCGCGGTGTGTGTGTTAAATTTATACAAACATTGTTAATATGTGGTATTATTTATTAAGCATTTATAGAGGCAAAGAATTAGAGGAAACGTTAATCCTCTCTTTGCGAAAATTCCACGAGGCGATTTTCGATATTCTGTTACAGACTTAATGAGTGTATTTGATATTTAATCTATGATTTTTCTTACAAAATGTCGCGTATGTGGGTTTATGTTTTCAAACGTCATAATCTTCTTTTCTATGATTTGTACGAGATAAGCTACTCGTTACAAGCCGAACACCCNTATATATATATATATATATATATATATGTCGGAGATGAAATGACACCGGTCGCTTCCTTTGGAATTCTTCGGAAAATTCCTAGTACTGTAGTCTTTACAAATCAACCCAAATACAATAGTTTGAAACTTGAGACAATGAGCTTGGGCTCGAGGCGACGTCTAGTCGCCGAACGTAGCCGCGGTCACGGGACGAACGTTTTACCTAACAGAGGTATAGAATAATTGTATAGCTCTCTTACAAAGAAATATTCGTAGCGACACTTGACAGTAAATGCTTAGCCAGCCTGAGGACCTGCTAATAAACCTTAGGACTTCATTACCTGAGGACAATCGGACAGACCGTCTGTCCCTAGCAGTCCATAAACCGATCAACCTACGACAGACAAGAGAAATCTGTTTCCCTCGCGTACGACACTTCCCGTTAGGGCGGCTAATAACCTTTTTATAACCATCAATATAGTAATTAACAAATCAGCAACAACGTCCATCCCCCTCTTTCCGAGCGGAGGTTTTCCTCGACGAATCAAATGACCTCGTGCCCTTAGACACACACCCATCATAGTTTTCCTCTGCAACGTCGACGTGACGGGAAGTCATTCTCTTTGGTGGAATCGTGTCGACCAGTACCTGGCATCTGGAGAGGAACGACGGCTCCGAGTTAAACAAGTCCTTCCTGTACTACTAGCAAGCACAGTACGCCCGATTTCGACTTTGAAGTATATCGCATCTGTTATCCCGTTGACCGTGGATTCGTTATCGAACCTAGGATCATCGTCATTAGTGTTTAGTTACCGCGGTTACTTGTCGATTCCGTAATACTCGCACTTGCGTTAATTCACATAACTTCAATTGTATAATGACGATGGCTAAGTCTAGAGAATATTCGTTACACGCCCCTAACTCTAATCATAACGCCAATCCGACATATATATATATATTTATATATTTCTCGTGGGTGTGTTGTTTTGTAAATTAATATTCGCATAAATAGTTCATCTAAAATTAAATACAATTTTTTACGTTTATCGATATATATGAAATTGTATCATGCAATTAATTCCACAAAGAGGTATTAGAAGAAAATTGACTGAAACATTGTAACTCGATAACACCAATTTACGAAGGTGTGCTATGCACGATTCAAGAGGTTCTTCTCCTCCCGACGGAAAAATCAATCTTAATGGAATTCTGACGTGCCATTAACAATCTCAAACTTGAATGGACAGAAAATAATATTCAGTCACGATTCTATTTTACCTCCCTTGAGTAACCTTGAGTAGCAAAGAAAATGGCGTTATACACACCTATACATACATATTTTACATATCCTCAAAATTTCATAACTTTCTGAATTTCCAGGTTGAAGATTTGTCCTCGTAAATTCTTACATTATACAAAGATATGTAGGTATATGCAATTTTATTGTACTAAAGATCAGCAAACTCTTGAAATAAATATTTCTTGTAATTAATTTAACAATATGTTTAGACATCTCATTTCCGAATTTGTCAAATTTTACAGATAAATCAAACCGCGCGTTCTAGACCTGATATCATTCCTTGGATATTGATATCCAGCTTTGATAGAAGTAAATTTAGAAAGTGTCAATAGTCACGCAAGTTTCGAGACAAGAATCAATCTAGCTGATTCATAATATCATATCTAATCTGCGGATGTTTATGCATTTTTATATTTTTATGAGCGTAACTAAACAAATAGAATTTAAATACAATTTTTTTTTTTCATGTACTAAAAATATTATAATGGCGCTTTACTTGTGATTTATATTTTCTGGATTTTATATGTTATTGAATACTATATGCATTTTGTGGAGTTTTTCACCCTTTAAGTTTTTGTAATGTAATGTTTTGTAATGTAATTATAATAATTTTCAGAATACCGGAAATTAATCGTAGATATTAATAATTTGATGAAATTAACGCTTTTACGTTCTTCGATTGAAATGAAAGCTATATTGAAACATAAAATATTCGTGGACGGCAACAGAATTAAAAATGGTAATTGATCAATGTCCAATATCGTTTATTAGTTTGCTCATAGAACATTCTTTACTGAACATTCTGTATAGTCACGAAACTTCCTTCGTTATTATATAAAAAGATAAATATCCAAAAAAGATAGCACACGTTTGGTGGTTTGATCATCGAGGATCACACTTACGACAGCAATATTGTCTTGAAAGTTCACATAACGAGTTACGAACCGATATAATCGTTGATTAGCTAAGCCAAGAATATCCTAAAGGGGATGACTAATGGCGATTTGAAGGTACACATTAAGGACAAGAAGGACATTAAAAGTATATATCCAGATATCCAGTAACCGTACGCTACAATGCGATACATTATTCAAAAGGCGGAACACGATGCTTTAATAAAAGCAAAACGTAACCAACGTGCTGGTAGTTTTTAATGCCATCGTGAAAGCGCAGTCGGTGATATTTTTGTCATCGCGGGGGAAATATTTGCTGAAAATTTCATCTCTCTTACCCCTGCTTTATATCATTTCCGCCAAAAGTTTTTTACCATTTCTGTCAGATTCTTTTTCTTTCAGTGTTTTGATCAAAGACCCGGAAAAATGCGTGTTTAATTCCTTTGAAGGACGAAAATCTAATTTTCTTTATCTTTAACGTGGCGAGAGTCGCAGGGTTGAAAACATGTCATCTAGAAAAGGTGAGTTTCATTTTAGTTGGAGTAAATTAAATAAATTAGAAAGTAATAGTTGATGGAATTATTCAATTTAAAAGAGCAACGTAATTGCTTATAAAATTTATTGCGGAACATTCATGCTTTAACTGAAGTGTTGATGTTGGAGAATATATCATAATTTTATTTCTGACTATAATATCTATTATATTCCGTATATTATTTTTTCCTACGATGGTTTAATCAAGATATCAAATCAAGATCATACACATTTCTTTACAATGTTTTTAAATGGAATTTGAATTATCCATTACTTTATTGCACTAAACATCAATATCGATATTTTATTTTATGATCTTTAAATTTTTAGGGAAAGTTGTATTTTTATATATTAAAAGTAATTATTAAAAATAATATTTTTTATTAATCGTAATTATTTTATCACAAAGTAGAGATCAGGAAAGATTTATTATATGATATAATTTAAAATACTATCCTGGTGGTTTTAATTTTGCAAACAATCTAAATAAAAGTATAGACAGGAATGTAGAAGTTATCACGAGAAAAATGACTTTATCATTATATTGGATAATTTATCAGTGTCTAAGACATATTATAAATATTTTCATTTTATTACAGTATAAACAGGAATGGTACGTCCTGTGACTCAACCATATATTCTCATTCATCCATCGGTCAAGATGGTCAATACCTGTTCAAATATATCTGCACGGACCCGGGATAATCCCAAGAAAGTATTATTGCCGCGTCTAAAATTCTCTTTACTGCGACTAAATCTAGTGCATCCTTCAAATCAAGACGCACCTTAGGTTTATTACACTTTACGGTATAATACGGGACAAGCGGGTTTTCCCATGTACGACACTCGAAGGTCGCTTTCGGCTAAGGTGCGACCTTTGGTCGGAGGCGGCCAGTACCCTTCCTCCCCCCTCCACGTTTCTTCAACCAATTGGCAGGGATAGCCGTTGCCCCCACTTTCTTAACGAAAATTGCCATTAACCAATCAGCTCGTCTCGGGCTTTAGACACAACCATCACTATTTTTCCTTCTTGACATCATCGTCGTCGAACTTTACTAGTCGTCAACTCTTTCGTTGGAACACACTTTCACTCGACTCTCCGAAGAAACATACACGCACTCAACGCATCGTCTCAGACACTTCTAGTCTTTAAAAGGTGTTGAAAATAAACAGTTGTGTTTAAATTGTTAAGTCAGTGACGTTCGGTCAGCATGAAGAGGCTCTTTTAAAGTGAAATCACATCTATCGACGACACGTGAAGCCTGTTCAAGGTTATCCAGGATGAGTTGGAAGAGTTCGACGACGATGAACACGCGCGCCGATTCGATGGACTACGCGAATATCGCGCCCTGGTCGCACGATTGACGAATCTCGTCGAAAGTGAACGATCATCACCCCCCCCCCCCCTCGACATCCATAAATGGCAGATCATCCGCAATCTCTGGGCCGATGGCAATAAAAGTGACAGAACTACATCCACCCACATTCGACGGAGCCATTGAAAACTGAAATATTTTCTACGACATCTTCTCTGTAACAATGGATCGCAACGACTAATTGACATCCGTACAAAAGTTACAGTATCTCCAGTCTACTGTAATGGGAAGAACCGCGTACTGTATTCAATCGTTGAACACTACTGACGCTAATTACACCGACGCGATCGCCATTCTGAAGGAGAAGTTTGATTGTCCACAACCTAACCTCAATATACGTTACTGGAATGCGATTCCAAACTATCTAAAACTGACGAAGGAATCATCGAAAGCCCTGGAGTATTTGGTCGACACGATCGAGCAGTATCTACGCTCGTTGAGGAACTTAGGAGCGCCAACACGTCAGACTCCGTTCTTATGGACATCATCCTTTCCGAGCTAAGCACAGACATCATTCAACATTGAAAACTTTTGGCGTCTTCTGGAACTCCGTCGACGATTCCATCTTCTACTCAATTAAGGCTACACCCACCACTTCCCTCTATTCGCGAAATGAGTGATCAGCTCCGAAGTCGCCAAAATTACAACTCGCTGGGGTTGTTTGCCCCGCTGATCGGGCAAAGAAGCTGCTACAACGGGTTTGGTAATGGAAGATCGATTGGGACGAATGTCCCCCAGTAGACATACATTCAGAGTGAAACAGATATTGTCCTCAGTTACCACTACGGAACAAGATCAGGTTCTAATGCAGGACAATAATCCAGATCGCAAAAGAGATCGAATCGTCATGGCTTCGGTGACGTCAGCGAGAAGACGTGTGATGTTTGTGGTGGCTTCTGCAACATCAACTTTGACGGACACGTCTGAACGCAACTACCACAGCGAAATCGGATGTAGCGCGGCTCAATTAACAGGCCATACCATGGCTGGAGCTGAGCGGTGCACTGCTTCTCACGTCCACGTCCAGACAACATTACTCGGACATTTTATTGCATTAATTCCACTATCGTCCTCCATTGAATTAACATATTACCCCATACGCTGAAAACCTATGTCGCTAACCACGTGTCCGAAATCCAAACAAAGACTCATAGCACCGATTGGCGTCACGTTACAGGTTACGAGTAAACACACTCAAGCAACACTTCTGGAGCCGCTGGCCTCGGGCTTCTGAAAAAGTTGAGCAGCCGCAACAAATGGAGCAAGGCAGTCATAACATTCGAGAAGGCACTATCATCATCTTCAGGGAAGACAACGTACCCTCAATGCAATGGCCCTTGGACCGAGTCATCAAGGTCCAGCTCGGCATCGACGGCATCCGAACTGCAACTATTTAAACTTCAACGAGCGTCTTGCATCGAAGCGTCGAACGGCTGATGCCACTACCGGCCAACCTGATCCAGATGAGTCCAAGCAGCCAGCGTTCCAGAAGGTACTGGGTAGAAGGCTCAACTAGTTCCAGCACCTGTTAGCGTTGCTGTACGCTACACACACACGTACACACTCAACTAACTTCAGGTAAAGAAATTATTAAATTAAAAGTATATATTAAAAGCATAAAAAATATAGGTAAAATTACAAACATTATAGATGATTAAATAAAATTAAATAAAATTAAATAAAATTAATTAAAAAGTTACACTATCAGTTATGACTAAATAAAGTTATAATCGAACGATACCACATTGTAAAAAAATATTTTTAATTTCATGTTCAAGTCGTATTATTTACCTTTAGTCATCTTTAATGTTTGTAATTTTACCTATATTTTTTATGCTTTTAGCACTACTAGATTGATGTATTTTATTATATACTGCTTTATAAAAGCAGAAAAAGTGGCGTAATTGGGAACAATTCTAAGTAATAATAACTGATAATAATAGAAGAAAAAGAAAACGCGTTGCGAAAGTCAATAAGGTAGATCTCCCCATTCGGTCACTCAGCGATGTTCTTTACAGAGGGTAGATCTCCCTGATAGGAGATAACCTTAAGTGTTGAAATGTTGACCTGAGCAGTCGTTAGAGTAGGTCGTTGTGGAATAGGACGGATGAAAATATTTTCGGTGATTCGGAATTTATTCAAGTCGTCGGTTGTCGTCGTCATTGTCTTCTCGGACGTAGAGGGCTCCAGGATGAGCTTGGAGATAACTTTATTCGTTATGCCCCAGATTCGTAGTAGCAGCTGTAGTAGTTGTAGTAGTAGCTGTGACGGATGATTTCTCCCCTTTACCGCCGTATCTCAATCCCTTCGGAAAATGCGGATTTCTTCGGAAAAATGACCGAATTGGTGGAGTAGTTTTTATAAGCCTGCTGTGCGCAGTGATTAAATCATTTGTGATTAGAGTTGCCGCTCGGTTCTGTTTTTGCCTCCACCCAAGGCAGCGAGTGGTGATTCTCATCAGTTTGGGTCAGGAGGAATATCTCTCTAGCAAAATGTGATCGGCGGCTGTCGTAGATAGACACATCGCCTTTTTCTGCTCCGGTATTTCTACCAATGGTGTTGGGCTTCACGTTGGGGAGCATCCTTCAGGTTGGTGTAACCATTCTGGTCCATGGTGCCAAATGGTCAGACATTGAAATTCTTCCGGCGATTGACTTCGGGAGATAAGAATTGTAGAATTATAGATTGTGGGAACGTGACGCCAATCGGTGCTATGGGTCTTTGTTTGGATTTCGGACACGTGGTTAGCGACATAGGTTTTCAGCGTATGGGGAGATATGTTAATTCAATGAAGGACGATAGTGGAATTAGTCCAATAAAAGGTCCGAGTAATCTTGTCTGGATGTGGACGTTAGAAGAAGTGTTTCGTTTAGCTTCGTGGTGTGGTCTGTAATTGAATCGCGCTACCTCCGACTTTGCTGTGAGGATTTGCTTCCAGACGTTAGCCGTCAGGGTTGATGTTGCGGAGGCTAACACAAGCCTCACACGTCTTCTCGCTGACGTTACCGAAGCCGTGTAATTCGATCTCTTCTGCGATCTGAATTATTGTCCTGCATTAGAACCTGGTCTTGTTCCGTAGTGGTAACTGGGGACAATATCTGTTTCACTCTGAATGTATGTCTACTGGGGGACATTCGTCCCAATCGATCTTCCATTACCAAACCCGTTGTAGCAGCTTCTTTGCCCGATCAGCGGGGCAAACAACCCCAGCGAGTCGTAATTTTGGCGACTTCGGAGCTGATCACTCATTTCGCGAATAGAGGGAAGTGGTGGGTGTAGCCTTAATTGAGTAGAAGATGGAATCGTCGACGGAGTTCCAGAAGACGCCAAGAGTTTTCAATGTTGAATGATGTCTGTGCTTAGCTTGGAAAGGATGATGTCCATAAGAACGGTGTCTGACGTGTTGGCGCTCCTAAGTTCCTCAACGAGCGTAGATACTGCTCGATCGTGTCGACCAAATCCTCCAGGGCTTTCGATGATTCCTTCGTCAGTTTTGGATAGTTTTGAATCGCATTCCAGTAACGTATATTGAGGTTAGGTTGTGGACAATCAAACTTCTCCTTCAGAATGGCGATCACGTCGGTGTAATTTGGCGTCAGTAGTGTTCAACGATTGAATGCAGTACGCGGTTCTTCCCATTACAGTAGACTGGAGATACTGTAACTTTTGTACGGATGTCAATTAGTCGTTGCGATCCATTGTTACAGAGAAGATGTAGAAAATATTTCAGTTTTCAATGACTCCGTCGAATGTGGGTAGATGTAGTTCTGTCACTTTTATTGCCATCGGCCCAGAGATTGCGGATGATCTGCCATTTATGGATTCAGTTCTGCCTGAGCAGTTGACCCAAGCGGACGTGCGAAACAGTGTCTCCGACAAATGCGAAAGTGACAATCATAACCAATCGCTAAACAAGCAAAAAAAAAAAAAAAAAAAAAAAAAAAAAAAAAAAAAAAAAAAAAAAAAAAAAAAAAAAAAAAAAAAAAAAAAAAAAAAAAAAAAAAAAAAAAAAAAAAAAAAAAAAAAAAAAAAAAAAAAAAAAATGCAGCAAATAAAGCCAATAAAAATATTAAACAACGGTGAAACATACATGATAAACAGAGCAGTAGATATAACAGACCCAACCAAACCAACAAACGAAGAAATAGAAATGGATACCACACAAACGAACGACGAGAGGAACAACACCAACATCGAACTGACACACCAGAACGAAAGCTGGAAGATTGTAACTCCCAGCAAAAAAAGAAAAATAACACCAAACACAAATGCTAGGAGGGCCGTAGAAACAGAAAGGCGACAATGGCTCCAAGATATACCTCTCCACAACTCCTTCAGCGCACTGCCACAAGAGAAGGAAACAGATCCAACATACATAACTAAAACATACATCGCCAAACCACCACCCATCTATATAGATGCACAGATAATAGACCCCCTCATCGAACTGCTAAACACCACGGCAGGCAACGAAAACTACACCATCAAGCAAATGAAACTGGACCAGGTGAAAGTACTAACCAACACCCTAGAAACCTACAGAAAGGTGGTTAAATTACTAAAAGAAAAAAACGCCGGGTACCACACATACCAGCTTAAAGCGGAAAAAGGCTACAAGGCAGTAATCAGAGAATTACACCCAAAAACAAATACAGGAGCCATATGCGAAGAACTAGCCGAAATCGGACAATAAACAACATAACCAGATATAACACTAAACAACCACTACCACTATTTTTAATAGAACTAGAACCCAAAATAAACAACAAAGAAATATTTGAAATTAAAAAAGTTCTAAACACAATAATTACAGTCGAACCACCCAGACATAAAAAAGACATACCACAATGTATGCGGTGTCAACTGTATCAGAAACCCGGCGTGCGTTAAATGCGCTAAAAAACACCTAACAACGAACTGCCCATACGAGGGACAAATAAATGACGTAAAGTGCTACAATTGCGGTAGAAACCACCCAGCTAGCTACAAAGGCTGCGCAATCAGAAAACAAATACAACGCAAACTGTTTCCGTCACTTCGAAACAGGACGTACAATAACTATCACACACAACAGGACAGCGCAGAAACCGAGATATCAACAAACGTACACCACGTAATGAATTTCAATCACAACAACACCAACACCCCTGGACGCCGAAGCTACGCACAAGCAACCAAACAAACAACACCCATAGACAACCAAAACCAGAACAATAACACCAACGACGCTACAGAAATCAAAGAACTCCTAAAGCAATCCATCAAAAACACTGAAATGCTAACAAGAATGATTAGCGAACAAAATGCAGTACTCAGACAGCAAACACGACAAATCACAACCATGTTACAGCTACTTACAAACATGATAAGCAAAAAATAAAAATGGACACGATCAAAATAGCAGCCTGGAACTCTAACGGCCTACAACAAAGGGCCCTAGAAACTAAAACATTCCTGTGCTTCACAACAATACCGATATACACAACAATATCGATATATTACTCGTATCAGAAACGCATTTCACCACAAAAAGTTACATAAAAATACCGCACTACACCATATATGATACCAAGCACCTCTCAGGAAAAGCACACGGAGGGACAGCAGTAATACTAAGAAACGAAATAAAACACCACCTACACAGCCAAGTTAGCAAGGAATACTTACAAGCAACCACAGTTACCGTACAATCTAGCAGCAACCATTTACAGTTGTCAGCAGTATATGTACCGCCGCGACACAAAATTACAGCACAAATGTGGGAAGAGTACTTCCAACAATTAGGCGACAAGTATATCGCAGCGGGAGACTACAACTCAAAGCACACACAATGGGAATCAAGAATCACTACACCACGAGGTAGAGTCCTGGAAAAATATATAAAAAAAAAAATAACCTCAATCTATTATCCACAGGAAGACCGACATACTGGCCGACAGACCTGAGCAAAATCCCTGACCTACTGGACTTTGCAGTTACAAAGGGACTAAACAGTAACAAAATAAACATAGCACCCAGCCTAGAGCTTAGCTCCGACCATACACCCATAATAATTACATACAAAAGCAAGCCAATACTCTAC
>JACXIT010000047.1:101244-150472 GCA_014737525.1 Bombus difficillimus | reverse complement strand
CCCCCCCCCCCCCCTTGTATTCTGATCTACTAGTTACGGCACGAATTAACGTTCTAAATAATCGGGCACACCCAATTCGAGCGAGAGTCTTACTGGACACGGGATCGAGCATGAACTTCATGATTGAAGAGCTCGCAAACCCGCTCGGCATAAAACAAGGAAGATGTTCGGTGCCAATTGGAGCCCTTGATAATTTAACTACTACGGCGAGGCGCCATATCACGGCCACAGTCACCTCCAAGGGGGGAGCATATAAACGTACAGTGACGTTCTTGGTGATCCCGACGATATCGCCTCTGGTTCCAGATCAACCAGACGACCGCCCCGGTCTCAAACTGCCAAAAAAATCAGCGGCAGACTCTCTAAAATCCACGATGGTCGAATTATCCAGGAACAGATTTGTCGCGAGCAACACTTCGATGGTTAAAAAACTATCCTGCATGACATCACATGCAACACCTGAGATAACTCTCACATCGGAAACTCACTCCCCGGGACATAATGTGAAGACTCCTCCTTCACCATGGTCGAAAGAGGCCACACTTGCGAGTGATCCGAATCGGAATAATCTCCACACTCTTACCACCGTGACTAATCAATTAACTGATACCGATAATTTTCAGACCGCCCCATCGGATCTCAACACTTGTTCACTAAGCCCACAGATCGCTCCATCGGACAAGTCTCCGACCACCACCTTCTCTCTGGAACTGCTCTTAGCTCCAACAACGCCGGGACAGTCTCCAAGGTCCAAACCATCACAAGACGAAGAATCTCACAACCCTTCCGAGCCATCAAATCGGTCCACCTGGCCCCCCATCGATGAATTCGTCAGGAAGGCCACACCATTGCATTTCGTGCCTCATCGCAGCATGAGGACACCACTCAGGAAGAACCTAAATCTAATGCTGACCAACTCAGAGCACAGCTTCCATCCGAAATCGCGATCTACGCATTCTAATCCGTATTACGCGGAACCAACGGATGCTATCCCTCCCAATGCAGCGACATCCAAAGGACCACTTCGAAGCGATGCAGAACCGGTTAAATCTCGATACAAGAAAGCCAGATGGCCATATACGCCTGCAGCTGTCAATCCTAACCCATTGCATCCAATCCAGTGGCAAGAGTTTTATCAAACGGAAGATAAGACTTCTCTGAATTTGTCTTTTCCGCATAGTTGGGCCAAGCCGGTACTACCACCAAGCACCATCGAGAAGACTCGATACGGATAGGTCAGCGGGGGGAGCCTTGTCCCACATTCAACCGTAGACCTCCTTCACGCATCCACGATGCATCTACATACGGTTTTCATTTGCCTCTGTGAAATCGGCGAGGCGGATGACGACACCCCCTGTGCCGGTGTATTGCACGATGTTTCCTGGGTCGAGCTGTTTCACGACACTTTCTGGATCGTGAACTTCTACGGCGAAGTTCTTGGCAGTGCTGAGAACCACGGCAATCCAAACTACAAGGCAGGCAACGTACCCTCTGCGCAAAGGCCCGTCGGTCGTATCATCGAAATCTCCTTGGCGATAACCGCATCATCCAGACCGCCACAGTTCACACGACAACGAGCCACTTGGATCGAGGTGCCACGCGACACGTCCCACCATCGAGCCAATCCGATGCAGCAGAATACGGACAACCAGCAATCAACAACCACTTGGGTGGCAGCTCCAATTTTTCCTTCATAGAAATTTTGATCGGTACCCTCTCAACGGGGGGAGGATGTTACGTCGCGTAAGATGGTTCGCGCGAGGTCCCTTATGGTCTGACTATCACATACAAGAGTCGATAAAAGTTATTATTTAAAAAAACTTGTTACCTATTGGTTGTATCAAAAAAAGTTTTACATAAATTATATCGCATTTGGAGGAACTCATCGGATGGATACAATTTGGTTCTTTCATATCTAATATCTTCTAAGATATTAACATGACCATGGCTTTTTTCAAAGTCAATGTATTTTGTTTTAATGTTACATTATAGCCGATGCAAAGATAAATTCAACAATTTGTAATAAGTTGATCTTCAGTTAATCTTGAATCTCAAAATACGCTATCACATATTTTCTGCAGTACTGCAGCTGGTACAATATATTATTCGATTTTGAGGTCGAAGGTCTTCGCTTTAAGGATCACTTTAATGTTTCAGAAGATATAAGATATAAAAGAAATCAGTCTGCATCCATTCGATGAGTCTTTTCGAATACAATATAATTCGTTTAAACGTTTTTTGATACAACATATAGATAACAAATTATTTTAGCGTAGAATAATTCTTATTGACTTACCCTATATCTCCATTTACCTCGTTTATATTTGTATAAGTTTCATCAACCAATATCCAATCGTTTCATCCTCGATTCCGAAATAGATTTTAATTGCAAAAATTATTGCAGGCGAAACTGCTTCGAAACTATTGCAATCTCTCGGAGATTTTCATCTAGAGCTACTTTTATCTCCAACTGGAACTTTACTTCGCTTAAAAAGACTTGTTGGAAACAAGTTCCCTCGAAGAAGTTCGTGAATGCTTGAAAAACAAATTGATGGTAGGTTACGGAAGAAAAATCGTGCAGCGCCATAAATTTGCAAGGCGAGAAAGTGTCAAAAGACAGAGTACGATAAGTTGGCCAACAGAGAAATTTCTGCTGTTCGTTGCAAGTTAGTGTTCGACGTGGAAAACAATTTAATATTAACGCGCTATCGGTTATTCGTTTGATGCTATCGCCGTTCTAATCCGGAATCTGTGTTCGCGTGTACGCTACCTTGCTCAGCTGTCGATTCGCGGATTATCAGATCAACGCGTCTACGAGGCGTATGTTACCTCCAAGAACTTCTAGATTTGCGGTGCATCCACGAATTCGTTTCGAGAAACATGCAGACGTTAAGCAGGAACGACAGATAATCGTGGTTTCGAAAGGAGAGGAAAGGATTTAACTTCGATGGATACAGCAATTCTCTTGAATTTCGCGATCGCGTATGTCTTTATGCTGTAATGCGCTTGAAATATTACAAATTATTATTGAATGGAGGGTATTTATGTAAATTTATATTTTTATATATAGTGTTAAACAAATGAAATCTAAATGGAATTTTTTCGCTCTTATAATATTATAATTAGACTGCAGATTTTTATGACTTTATGCAAAATTTAAAAATATAAAAATGAAAAAAATGTATATAATACACAAAAATGTATAAAATATCTGAAGTAGAGTACTCGTTATAATTGAAAAGGAGTTACTATTTAAATTCTACTTTTTTGCTTATGTCCACAAAATTATAATTTCACATAACAATCCACAGTCTAATTATAATATTATTTTCGATGTTTTATTACTTCTTATATTTTTTTCTCGCGAACCATAAATGTTAGCAGGGATGAATCGATGAACAGATTAAAATAACCGATAGCTTTAGATTTGTTAGTTAGTGATGACTGTATCATCAATAAAAGCACTTGCAGATGTAGCAGAACAGATAAAATTGCTTCGCTACTAGACGTATCAAAAATGTCTATTCTCCTTCTTTTTGAGACTTTTTGAACGATCTCACTACAGCTATCGTCAGATTCAGAAGTTGAATTAGGTCTACAATTTGACTTTGTTCTTTTCTTTTTCGTATCCATTGCCCTATAAGGGATACACGAAAAATAAATAATTAAATTAATTAAAAAATACCAATGTATAAATTACCTCTTGAATTGGAAAACTAAATCCTGTATTATAAAATGTTATCACGCAATCAAAACGTAAAGCACGAATATTTCGCGAGCTTTTGAGTGTTTAGTATAACGTTTCTGATATGACTGATGAAATGAAGCGCGAACGCACCGAGTGGCATATTTCGACGAAAAAGAAGAGCAGCACGATCGCGACGATCGGCAATAATTTCTCGCAAATAAATGAACGAAGCGTTATCGCGCAGCATGGCACAATCCGTCACGGATTCTTAAAAATCCCTGGCACTAAAACGGTTAAATTCAATTTGTACACTATCTCGTAAATTACGAGTCATAATTCATATTATCTTTATTGTATTATTGAATAGACTTTGGATGCCAACAAAAAGAGTCAATTTATCTGCGCGTGTGAAACGAACGATTAAGTAAAACTGCTGTTGTAAGGATGGGACAGAGTTCTCGAGTGATTCTTCTGGAAGATGCTTATTCCTTGCAAAAACAGCCGGACTGTTTACAAAGAAGAACGGAATCACAAAACCCTGGCAGAGAGAATTAAGTTTTCACAAGTAAAAGCATCGAAATGGCTTGGAAAAGTGTGGGGGAAGTTGGTGGGCGTGAACAAAACGGAAGCAGAGATAGGAGAAGGAACCGGAAACGACACGAAAAGACAGGCTCCTCTCTTTCTACTGCGAATGCCTCTCGGTTGAATGGTACTCGATATTCCCTTTTTTACCTTTAATTCCTTTTTCTGTCGCAAGAATGAAGACAGATTGCCACAGCGCGGTGCTCCGGTTTCCTTTGCTTGTGTCTTCCAACTTCGTTCCATCCGATTGCTTTTCTCTTTTCATTCGTATCCATGGAACGCATTCTATCCGTTTATTCCTATATTCTTCCTCCCTTTATTCGTCTCTCAATGAGAGAAATCCTATCTTTTTCGTCATATCGATCACTACCACAATGTATGTTTAGTCGGCAGTAAGTACCTTATTCGACAAAGACCACGTAGTTCCAGGGTGCAGTTTCAATTAAAGCAACGCTGTCACACCCCCTTTAGTGCTCTTTGGCAATGCAATTAGCCGGGCACGGCACTTCCACTAAGGGTATCCCTTAAAAGGGCTGAAAGCGCGTGATAATTAAGACGCTACGCCACTTGCAAGAATAATTAAGTACTGACTCCGGATAGCGGTCAATGCTTTTTTTCTTGGAAAGTATATGCGTACACCATCACTCGTGAGTATTCGGACAGTTGCTTTTTTTTGACAAAATGCAATTTAATGAAACCTTTCAAACTCAATGATTCGTACTCGCAGCATTGTATTTTTAGAATTTTCTTCGAATATTTGTTTTTAGTAAAATTAGTTTTTAATTTTAATACGTAACACATGATTTACAAAATCATTAAAAAAATATATTTTTACTACGAATAATTAAAAAAAAATGTCTTTCTCACGAACTAAAAAGAATACCGTCTAAGAAGAGTTAGATTAATGCATATGGAATAATTTTATTCTTCATTATTATTGCAGTATGATAATAAGACGATAAGAGTTACTTTTTTAAATTAATATAGAATAACAGAATTGACATCGCATTTCGTCGAACTGTTTCATTGTTTGGAAAGCCCTTTGACTTTATTGGTTTTGAACACACTTCATTTTTTTCGAAAACGAGATAAACGAGATTATTACAGATTTCCATTTTCGGGGATATGCATAGTAATATGTATATCATAAAGGTGAAAATTATGTATCCTTCCAAGTTGAAGATTTTATTGTTTATATCACATTTCTCTCGATGCTCTCAATTGTCACACTGTCAATCTTAACACCTGTGGATAGGCCAACCATTTGAATCATATATTTAACTGTGATATGCTACTGTTTTGATACACAGTTCAGAAATTTAATTATATTATTTGTGTTAATTTTGGTTCGACAAATTATTCTTCTCAAAATGCTTTATAACTGTATAAATATAGATATAATTCGATAGTATAATTAGAGTAAAATTTTTAGTCAAAGTTCAATTTACGAAATATTTATTATTTATTTATAAATTAAGGGCAATTTGTTTTAGTGATTTTTCTAGAGATTATTTCCTAGTTTCCACAAATTTATTCAAATGCTTCACATATATTTCGATTCTACCACTGTATATTTATGTATGATATCAGATACAGGAAATAAAAGCTTCATATCGTATACATTTTAATAATTCATGACAAATTAACTTCTCAGCAATTATTACTAAAATATTTTACATCTAACAAGGTTTAAACATTTACCCGATAAGCACGTATTTCACCCAAGCGTACTATGAAACCGTTTAACCGAAACCCAAATAAATTTTATAGCACCCTTTCTAACATCCATTATACAACCTGGCCATAAATGTAATTCTGTATTTATCGTACGATGGATTCAAGTACTACAATAGTTACCTAGAGTGGAAACGTTCCTTTGTAACAAATGCATTTACAAATTAATACATTCGTAACCGCTAACGTAAAATTACGTGTGCTCGTATGATCATATAAAATCACATTATTTTATAATATTACAAAAAGATGTAGGAAATTTCGGCTATTTATAAATTGTGCTAATGATCAATTCTCTTTTTCTTTTTCCCAATAGCAAGTGGTTATAAGCAGTTGGTTTATGTACATTGATATGTACGAAGCATATGACATTTATGTATGTAGCCAGGCGGTCTTGCACGACGGCCCATGGGCGGGGTGCGATGCGCGACCACCGCAGCCCGCCGTGTAAGTTGTGCACTTGAATGCCTTTAAGATTGCGTTAGATCAAGATCAAGATCAAGTCGGCGAACTTTCAGCGTGGAGGGGGCTCGGGGAGTGGAGTCCGCCTCGCCGAGGGACGCGAGGAGTCCATGAGGATTTCTCCAGGTAGAAAAAAGAAAAGAAAAAGAAAAAGAACATTTATGTATGTAAAGTATTTAAATACACAATAATAAACAAAATATGTCAATAATATCTTCGATTGTATAGTACTGAGATATCGAATATTATCTACGATACGATATTTAATATTATTAGGTTGTCCGAAAAGTTTCTTTCGTTTTATGAGGAAATAATAGACGCACAACGTTTTTTGTTTTATATTATTTTGTCGAATTACGTACGATCCATTTTGTTCTGTTGAGATAAACATCGCGGCATTTCACAGATTTGGTTTTACGTTCGTATGAAGGTGCACTGTTGCAAAAAACACGTTTGCGACAGAAAGACACTTTCCGGACAACCTAATAGATAGTTTCTAATATCTTTATAACTCATTAATTAATAATTTACAGTATGAACTTTACAAAAATCTCATACAACACTTTGTAAGGAAACCTATACTATACTATACTGTACTATAATATCCTGATAATATGCTTAATACCTAACCCTACCTTTATCTTATCTTTAGTGAGTATCACAACGATGATCTAAAATTGAAATGACTGTAGATGTAGATGTCAAGGAAATAGCAACATCAGTAAAAGTTGTTCAACATACCTAAAAAAATCTTAAATAAAATGGAATTTTAAATAGAAGTTATCTATTCAGACAAAACTACACGAAATAAGAAATAATATACATACATTCAATTAATCCAGCTTTCTCCATATCAAGAAGAGAATAAATCATTGCAACAAAATCGAAGATTAGTCACATTAAATTAACCCACCAGCAGTTAATATTTAAATCTGGTTAGCCTTACTAACAACAACAAGTATATATTACAAAAATTTATTTCAAAAAAATAAAAATATTTGGGAACGTATCGTATAATATATAATTTGGTTTAAAAGGTAAATACAGCCTACAATTGCCTACAATTATTAGTCTGCCTGTACGATTAAAAAATTATTAAATTGATACCTACAAAGCGTAGTGAAAAATACCTCGATTGATTGTCCTCTGTTCTCTCAGTGACATGTTCAATTGTAGGAAAGGTCAAAAGTCATAGGTAGCCATACAGATGAATAGGGTGGTAATGTTCAACTAGAGGAAAACTATGTTTTGCTAAAACTCTGTTCGGAATAAGCAGTATGCGAGATTTGACGACATTGAGGCGATCAAAGTGAATACGGTAAAGCGTCTGAAGAGCATTTCGAAAGATTCGTTAAAAAATTATCATTCCTTGGGAGAACAGTTCCCATAAATGTATACATCAAAAAGGGGAATATTTTAAAGAGTTGCTTGTACCAATATCTAATAAAGTATGCTTTCGACACAACCAGATCGCATATTTTTTTATCACGCGTCGTATATGTATACGTCGTATATGTCGTGGGCATATTATTAAATAGTTGTGAAGCTAAGATCAAAACACAATGTGTATTCTATTTCTTCTCAATACTGTACAATCACTTATGCTGTTGTCTATATTGAGTTCAATTAGTAACAATAGTTAATATAAGTTGCGTAATGTATCTTTAGAATTGATATTGTAACAGTATGTATTTGCTAATGGCTAATAAGCTGATGCGACGTTAGATAAATAAACTAAAACAAACTTTTATAATCATTCTGGTATACACATGTATATAATACATACTATAGTGACAATAAATTATATGCATTTTCTCCAAATTTATAATTATTGATCCATGAATTAGACTGCGAATTCTTATGCATTTATAGGAAATTTAAAAGTGCAAAATTGCGCAGAATGTACATAATATGAAAAAAAAATATATATATAATATCCAAAGTGTAGTACTTTCTATAATAATTAGTAGGTAAACCAATTTTTTATTGAGGCTCTACTTTTTCGATTATGTACTCAAAAATATGAATTTGCATAAAACTCACAGTCTATTAACGATTTTTACATGTACAATAAAATGTTTGCTACCTTTTCGAATATTCTACATTCCTTATATTTACTTTTTGTCTTATTTATCTATCTTAGATCTATGTCATCACTTATTAATGTATATATAATATTAAACACAAAATATAAAAATCATTATCTATTCCGTACTGTTTCATCATTTCAAATACAAATAAATAAATTAATTCCTCCCGCATTTGCGAGAAATTGAAAAGCGCAAAGGTACACAGAATGTTTAAAACGTAGAATGTCAGATCTGAAATATTTTAATTATAAAATAATTTCCAGTTATTAAAATTCAAATGTTAAAATATTTCAGATCTAACATCCGAGCGTCAAACATTTTGTGTATCTTCGCATCTTCAAATTTTCCACCGATGCGCAAAAATTTTCAATCCGGTAATTGCCAATAAATTATCGATTGCAGAAGTGTCAACATCTCAGGCAACCAATAGCATCCTGCCACGTAAGGTCAAACAGTAATTTTTCCAAGAACATGATTTTATAACCACCCTGTTTATCGTATCAGTCCAAAGAGACCTTTCCCCTTCTTTTTTTCTTTTGTTGGGAGGAACACGATCGAATGTTATTGGCCGAAGCTAAAAATTGCCGGTACCGCTTATCTTGAATCTCGAGCGAAAGATGTATCACGATAAACGAGCCGATAAAAGGGGTTGGAAAGAGGTCGTGGCGTGGGTCGGTCGCCACGACAGGGCGATGCAAAAACCACTTCGTCTTGACGGTTTAAGAGGCAGCCGTTCGTGAAGCTGTACGCGTCAAACGCAGCGTCGCGTTTTCGATGATAGAAATTGAATTTTCCCAGTTTTCCAACGTGCCGATTCGATTTGTTCTGTGATGTCAGTGTCCGGTGAAACTCTGGCAAGTTAACGACTGAACGTAGTCGATTCTACTCCGAAGGAAAGAAGATAAGAACGGCAGAAAGAGTCGAATGTGAATTGGAACAATCAAATAGCAAATACGACGGACATTTTCGGTAAAAGAATAAAATGAGAGGTTAAAGAAACTGGACAGAAGGGAAAGTTTATTAAGGACAAGTTGTGTTTTTTATTCATACGAGCTGTACAAGATAGGATACGTATATACAGAAATATACAGAATGTTTTGTGCACTAGTAACTTTTGTAAATTAGAACGTAAAGCACATTGGAAAATTGTTTGTGAGAGCATCTTGATTGAAAAATAATGTGTTGTATAAATTTACAGCTAGCCACAAGAGTTTATATACAGGGCGCGGCCGAATAACATGTACAAGCGAACACGAGGTAATTGCTTATGGAAAAAATAAGAACAAGATATGGAATAGAATTTTTTCATCTTCTCAATCTTTTCAATAAGTCGAAAATACAGAATAAAATTTTTTCTCAACTTTGTTTCCAAAACAATAAATTTGAAAATTTATCATACGCATGAAGTACTAGATCGATTCTTAAACTAAACATGTTCGAACTCTGTCTTCTTGAAAATAAAGCCTTAAGCGGAAAAATGTTATTTTATATTTTTTATTTACTTTCGCTTGTACAATAACATCCTATTGATCGTTTACTCACGTCCAGTCGGTAATTAGCTATGTTGAGGTATACTTGACAAATTTTCAAACTCAATTTTCTCAAAAACTAAACCTTAAATGAAAAAATTTGATTGCATATTTTGTTCTTATTTTTTCATAAGGAATCACCTCATGGCCACTTGTGCATGTTATTCGGCCGCACCCTATATATCTATTAAGCTTGTCATATTATAACAAACAGGAATATACGGAGTGTTTCAGAAGATAGGATGCAAAAGTATTTTAAAAAATTGTTTGCGAGAGTATGTTGATTAGAAAATGTATTGTGTGAGTACATACTTAACCATAACAATCTATAAAAATCCCTCAAATTTGTAATATTATAACAGAAAGTGTAATACTTTTGTCACCAAATTTGTTATTAATCTAATTTAAATACATATTTAAAGAAATAACACAGTTTATTAAAGTTTGTTTTTCTTATGCGCTTAAATTATATAAAGAATGGGATAGGGCATCTTACAAACGAGAATATAAAGCTCTTTGGAAGATACTTTGTGAGAGCATTTTGATTAGAAAATTTACAGTCACAAAATTCTACACGTACTCCTTAACCCTTGTTAGAAATTATCATCAAAGGAACAGAAAGAATCAAATAAATGAAATTAAATGTTTTATCATATAATATCAAATGAAAAATAGAAAAGTTATCATTTGCTGATAACATTGCTGGATAATAATATTGAAAAAAAATTCGCATGAGGTGAAATCTTATTCATCATAGTCTTCAAGAGTTCAATTTGATGTACGTACTAGATCAAAGATGTTAGCTCTAGAAATATTTTTGAAACCAAATTTTGTAATAATTTAATTCAAACGCTAGTTTAAAGAAATAATATGTTCCATTTATTATATTTATTAAGAAAGGTGTAAAAAGCTATGAAATGTTTCACAAGAGTGTACATACACATACTTGTTATATCTTTATGAAATTATGTAAATTAGTTAATTTTATAAATAACTAATTCACTAGTTACAGAATACTATTCATAAAGCTTTCAAATTCTAGTATCTATTGTAAGGTATAAAACGAAGTATGCTGCAAAATGAAATGACAATAAATAAAATGAAAATTCTTAATCCTTCATAAATTTACAGCTTTATACAAAGTACTGTAATTAACATGATGCAATTATTTATTATACTTGCAAGGTTATTATATCTGATTACTAAATGTTTTTGAAATTTAAATGCCTTTATGTGAAAAAATAATATGAAATAAACACGTTTATTGGAAAATAAATATTCGGAGGCACAATTCTAAAATGCTCCATATAATGTCAGTGGTTTATAGATTGGTTCAAGTAACGCAAGGACCATTTTTTTTCTTTACCTGAGGAAATCCTCATGGAATGTCGGACTTACCGACTAAAACCCCACGGTGGCCGTACGAAGCGCGTTGCGGTGGGGCCTTGGGACCGCTCTAGCATACTCACTAGCCCCCTCCACGCTCAAAGCTCGCCGACTTGATCTTGATCTTGATCTAACGCAATTTTAAGCGCATTCAAGTATACAACTTGGATTCAATTGAACAAATCGAATTTATTGATTATTAACTTCTTTGTTCAAGAATTAATGATTCACTTATCATCTTGAACTTCTTAATATTACTGAATTAATTAATTAATTAAATCAATTTAAATCAGTTTAAAATACAAGAATTTATGTAATAAGACGAAATTTTATCACAGACTTTTTTGAACAGATGGGAAACGTTTGCAACAACTTTTATGTACATTTTTAAATTTATTCCAAATTTTACTGACATAATCATGATAATTGTCTCTCATTACAGCGTTAGTGAAATTGCAACAAGTTTTATGTAACATACATAATCATACATACATATATATATATATATAATATATTATTACAAAATATATTCATAAAAATTTTCTAAGATAAGAGTTTAATTATTTGTGAATTACTCAATACGATATTACCAATTCCTGCTTAGACTCCAATCCCAAAAATAAAGTGTAAATTAAAAGGAAAGAACTTTCTCTTTGTTTTAAAAATGGGAAAATTTTAGTACTCATCGGGAACGAAAGGTTCTATTAAACAAAGGGATTGTAAGAGATAAATGAAATAGTCATTTAACTGAAAAATGATGTGTAAGTTATAAAAAATGTGGTATAGTACAAAATCATGATCGTAATTGTAACTCATTCGACTATAATTTATCGGTCTCATTTTTTATTCATTAAAAAGTATGAATCATATTGTAAAACAATTTTCGTTCCCAATAACAAAAATTCGCCTAACTTTAATTGTCTTGTCTTATAATGTCTTATAATTTACATTTTGCCTTTTTTTTTTAAATTGGACTTTATAACCTGGTATAGTTCATAAAAAAGATGAAGAATTCATTTATATTAAATATGTGTAAATAATTCGAAAAGAGATTGTATGTCTTTGGGTAAATGACTTATGTTCTAAACTATACAGTTAAGTTAATACAACATTCGTCCATTTCTAACATAGTCGTTTATTTATTTTTACTTACTACTAACTACTTATTTATTTACTTGCTATTAATTACTACTACCACCCATTCATTACGATTATTCTAAACTACTTTTTTTTTTTTATTATCTCTACAATTTCTTGTTTCTCGATGTGTTTAACCTTACAGTTATTTCTGCAACAATTATTGTACATAACGTGAGAATCGTTAAACACATATCGGATCATATTTCTCAAATGAAATTACCAGAAAAATTTCAAGTGGAGACACCTTCGTTATAACAGCATTACTCGTGATATTATCCCCTTTGGTACTTGAATATCGTGCTCTTTCATGTTCCCGCTTTTCTGTCGACATTTTCTTGGCAATGCACTTAGACACCATTACTGACAACAGCGTGGCGTCAAATAACGTGTCGACAATAAAATTAAAACTATCCCGTCGAATGGAGTTGAATGTGCATTCAAGCGCCTTCAACATAAAACATCGCGACAATATTTTGTCGAATCCAGATATGTTTTATTCCAGACATTATTCGATCCGCTTTATGAGATATTGATGACATCATTCGCTCCTACTAAAAATCTTGGCTCTTAACCCCGCTACGGTCCTCGAATTTTTATATCCGAATCATGCTTTGGTTTTAAAAAAACAAAAGGACGTTTAATGTTTGAAGATGGTTTCTAACAAAAAATTACAACGAAAGATCAATAATGAATTATTCCATTTTTTGTCTGAAATTTAGGAAATTTGTTAGGGATGGAAAAATACGATTGGATCGAAAATAATTCAAAAAAGAAAACAGCGGACTTGAGTATTTATTCGTTCTATACTTCGATAATTCATAATTAAACTACTAAGTATTTCATTTATAATATTTTTCTCAGTTAACTTATATTTTCGAACTTTGCTTCTTGATATTGTGATTATGTAAGGGGATTCCGAGAATATGTTTAATATTTTCTCGTTACTATTTCTTGTTTCATTTAGAAATTACGATTTTATAAAGATGAAGAAGTTTTTACGGTATTATGATAAAGAAATCATTTCTTTTAAGCCATACAAATTTTGCTTATGTCTTTGATTCGCACAGTGAGTTTCTTTGAGTTTTGTACAATTTCTAATCGTTGATGCGCGCAAAATAATTTTTAGGAAAGCATTAACGTACAATTCAATTCTGTATTAAATGCGGACAGTTAACGACCGAAAATATAAATATGTAATTACAAATTAATAATATAAATGTAATTTAAAAGCAAGTGATTTTAATAACTGATATTCAAAAGTAATTGCTTTCATTTTAATTGTCTCATAAAAAATAATTGTTGTAGCGTTCGTTTATTCAAAAAGTGATCCAATTATTATTAAGTTATTGCATCGCTCGTAAAACTTTGTTTATTTCGTATGGATTAAAATTGATTAAATAAATTGTTTTAAATCGCACTTCCAAACCCGACCTCAGCGCTTTGTATTCATTTTAAACACATTAACACATTAATACGTTATTGAACAACATACTTAGAAAGTAAGAATTAAAGAATTAAAACATAATTTTACGTTGAATGCAATAACGAAAAGTTAATTAAGTTTGATTCCATTTCTAAAGATTTTCTACACATAATAAAAACAACAAAAATAATAATAATAAATTCTTTAAGTAAATATCGTCTTTGATTTCATCCACTGATACTGGCGATTTTAGTTGCACTATCGTGCAATGTGTTGGCAGTTATTTCTAACTTAACATAAATCTCTTTTTAACTATCAGCCTTCAGAAAGCAACCGCTACAACGATGCATCGACTTGTTTAATCTGTTCTATGTTACCCATGAAATTTATGTGACGCAGGTCGAAAACTTTAATAGAAAGTGTTTTATGTAGTTTTAAGAAAAATGAAACATCGAAAGTTCTATAACGTCAAACTGTACACGCAACAAAACCTATAAGTAAGCCACCAACCGGGCTAGTAAGTGTTCCATAAATTTTGCTCTGCTACGTTCGGTAGAATGCTCTTTCGAATAGCCAATACGATCTTTCCAATTTTCAATAAGAAAGAAAGAGAGTCAATCAATTTTTCACTCTCTTCGCTACCACCTTTTTCTCTTAACTCAGAATGTCGAGATATGGCAAGTTTACTTGAACCAAATTTTCAATTTCTTTTGGAGAAAGTTTTTTGTCATTTCTAATAAAATTATAGGCTTATAATCATATTCACTTATACTTTACTTATCGCAATTTGGTAATTGCAATTTAACGTTGTTTGAATACTTCAAAACGTCAAACAAAGCAACTGTATTTTGATTTGCATATAATACTTATATTTATATTGATCTGTTTATATAATTAGACAAACTGAGATTTATAATTAGCTGCTAAAACTACAAATAAAATGTATTTCATTTTTCATTATTTATATTTCGTTATAGTGTGATTTATCAATGAATACTGTTTGGAAATACTTCTAGTTTAACGTAAATAAATTGACAAATATAGATATAACAACCAATAACGAATATTACTATTAATAATGAATATTAATCTCTACTCTTACTACAATATGTTCATAAAAAATTAAATTTTTATTCATTTATCCAAGCATCCATTGAACCTGTTGCAATATGTAGTACATTAATTTGTCTACAACAATTCCTTTACAGATACCGTTATTTTACATATTTTCGATATTTGTAAGGTACTGGAAGGAAAGATCATAAATTATAACGCTCGTCGATCTAAACCACCAAATTTTGTCCTCGCACGAGAACATTTGTATCTATTATTAATGTTATTGGTTAGTAAAGTTATTAAGATATTAAACAATCCATAATGAATAAAACGTACAATATACAGAGAAGGAAACTAGATGGAAACCGTTGGGCCCTTAATTGTTATAAAATGTATTCAAATCGAGACGTGCCTTATGGTTATTGTTCCATCAGGTGAAAATGCGAAGGTGAAAATGTGAAGAACGTTTCTCATGTTCATCGGTCATTTCCACTCGCAAGCGATCGGTAGTGGGGCGACCAACACCCAGCAGTAGTTTTCCTCTGCGACAGCATCGTGACCGAACTTCACTGGTCTCTCTGCCTTATATCAGTATTTACACGTTTCTGATAACACGTCTATACGCATGTCGCGTAACTACTTATATCTACAAAGTTGTTGGAATAAATTATATATTATAACCTGTTATTACAGTGTTATAATCAGTCAACCACCTCCATTATCCTAAACGAAATAAGGGATCGACCAATTCGTGGCGTCGATTATCGAATCGTAATGAGAATTTACGACTTTCGTTGACGCGATCTACCGCGAACGCGTCTCTCCGCGAACAGTCGAACAGTAGATATAAAGGATATTTAAAAAGAATTGGGAAGACCAATGGAGAATTCAAAGAGGAATTATTCAATTGATCAGGATAATTACTTATATAATACCATTTTTCTCAAAATATTGATTAGTGAACATTTTATGATTCATAATGCAATTACTTTAAATTCCAATCCTCCTTCCAAAAATTTTTCTTCTTCTCGAATGAATTTCTACACAAGTTACACGGTCCGAGGATTAATTGTGCAAGAAAAAGGAGCATATCAAAGACAAGTAGTTCGTACGGAGTTTGGACGATCGATGAAAAGGGAAACGAGAAAGACGAAACGTGACCGAACAAAATTTCGAACCGACTTCCCCGTGAACGCAGAAGAAAAAGGAGCAAAATGTCTGACGAGAATGCCGGATACAACCGGGTCAAATGATTCTGATCCAGAGTCGATTGCTCCCAAAGTTCATGAAGAACTTTAAAGCAATCCTAACTCCATATGACTGTTCTCAAATCGTGACCGCAATTTGTCTTCGTTCGCCTCGTTCGCAACAACGGTTCCCAAACTTTCGGTAGAAACGATGTTTCGTTGCTATTGACGTACACATACACAGTCAACTGTCTTTCAGCGTCGGCATAAAGAATTTGATTTTATATAAAATAATTTCAACGACGAAATCAAATCGTTTCCATGTAACGCTTTGTTCTTTCAACTTCTTTTAATTTCATTTCATACAAAAATGGGGACGAGAATTCGATTGAAAAAATACGTTGATAACAGTTCAATGGATTAAACGTCTTTAATTGCATTGTGTGCATACACATTCTAGTTTGTCCGCGATATTTAATTGTACACTTGGTAAAACGCAGTGTAAATTGTTTCGATGTAAATTATCCATAGCCTTCGATTGCTAAAAATGTTGCTAAATCCTGCAGATTCTCGAATTTATTTTAATTCTGTTCTTATTTTAACAAATAAAAAAGATTTTTCATATTTCAGGAAATTGTTAACTATCAAATTAAAACGAAAAATTATGCAGAGCAATAGTAATTTTTTCATATTTTACTCAATCCTGAGTATATATTAAAATATATTTTAACGTGAGAAAAATACAATTGGGTTCGAAATGACCAAAAGAATCAGAGTTGAGTGCAGTTTAAAGAAAGAATGTTTTAAGCAGTTATTATATTAAGTAATAGTTATTTTACAATTCAAATAACATAGTATCCATCGGTAAATAAACTATTTTTTTTTTTTTCGGTAACCTAAATCATATTTAAGCTTTGTATTTGAATGTGCACTTGAATTATTTCTCAGCAATGAAAATAAATCAAGGAAATAATATTTATACGCAAAAAATAACGAATACCTTGCACCCATGAATAATTATCGCTATATATCGCTATATATTGCAATAATTGTAATATTGCAATACTATAACTGCTTTTTTCCTGAAAAAAAAAGAAATTAAATAGTACGAGATTTAAAAACTATCTGTATTAAAAAAAATATTCGATACATATTAATATCTTTAGAATATTTGTTCATTATGAATAAAGATAATATATAGTATAATAGATATAATAGATATAATATCGTTGCCAATTCTTAACTAAGTGGCTATCAGTCAGGTTGCAACTGATCGGTTGATATCGCGAATGTTGAACGAGGTTAATGCTCAAGGTGGAGGTAATGGGTTTTATGGGATAGGAATTTATTACTTCGAATCTTGTACTTGTGTACTCTCGTGGGTGCATATTCTCTGGTATTGCTGATTGATACCAGATGTTTACTTTAGACCTAGTACTAGCCTTTTAATGAGGTCCGCATTGTAAGGTTTATAACGTGGGAGGTAAGAAATTCGGACTTTTCCAAAAGAGGCAGAGATGCGGCTCGAGTCATAAACGGACGGCCACTCCAAATCCCGAAAAAATATTTCAAAATAAAATCCTAGTAATTTTAGAATCCTTCAAATGAAATAATAGATATCTTTAAATATTATTTTAGAAACATTTTCCAAAAAATAAAATATTTTATTTTCAAAATTAAATGTACGATAAAGAGTAAAATAGACTATTTAATATCTACTATTTGAAATAATATTTTATCCAGTCCTGAAAAGAATGCAGCAGAGTTAAACAAAGCTTCAAGTTTGACGTGCTAGAAACATTTTTTAAATCGTTGATTTTTTAATATTTATTAATATTCTTCCTTCTGTTTATAACTTATAAATGTTTTGCGATAATTACATTTTTGAAATATATATTTTTATTGCGCTTGTAAGATAGAATTTTCTTAAGAAATTTCTATAATTGGTATAATTTGAATAATTTTTGTGTCAAGTACATAAGATAGAATTCAGTTGTATAATGTGTATCATTTAGATGTATTAAAAGGTGCTTCCTTTGAAAGTACTGTTAATAAGTAACGGGACACCTTTTACTGCTTTATAACTTACTGGCATACCTTTCATGGTAAATAGAGAAGTGCGAAAGTTCTTCCTGCTCTTTAGAGGTTTCCTTTCATTTCTTTGACACAGAGTAACATTTTATTATATATTAAAAAGAAAAAATATTGAAGCGATATTACTTATTCAATGTAAATTCATCAAAAGGACAAAGAATTTAAAACGTAATTAAAATTATCAGAACGATAATAACGTAGTTTTTCTACTTTTAAGCGATATAAATTCACTATTAAAATCTATAACATTATTCAGTAAAAATTATTTAAGTTAACTTTATCCGCACGAGTATTATCTACATAATGTATTAATATCTACATAAATATATGTACAACAATATGCAGAAATATATAATTATTTACAACTTAAATATCAATCCACGCTTTTTGTTCCCAAAATGATACAGAACTAACAACTAAATATTTAAAAACAAATTACGTGCGAGAAATAGATAAAAAGTATCTAATACCGTGTCTAACTTTATGACACTACAATAAATTTATTTCTACCCAAATTACATTCCTCGAAATTATTTCGAAACTAGATATAAATACATCGAATTCGTGCAAATGTAATGTAAAATAAATATCGATCTTTGTCAGAATATTGTAATATTGTGGACAGATTGTTTAAGAAATATCTGGTGAACAATAAACAATGTTGCGAGAAATCCTAAATGCCGACAGGCCGAAAGGGTCGGGAAACTTCAATGGGCCAAACGGCTCATCAATGTATCGTCCGTCCTTTAATCAAATAGTTACGCGGAAGAAGGCGTACGCGGCCGTGATCGCGGACGGTGACGGAATACGTACGTGGTGGGGGTGTGTGAAAAGACAAAGGGATGAATTGCGAGGAGTCGTTAACTAAGAGTCGAGTTATGTGGAGTTGCGAGTTGAGATTCAAGTTGTGAGGAGTCGAGAGTTGAGTCGAGAGAGAGAGAGAGAGAGTTGCCGAGTTGTTATAAGTTGTAAACTATTAGTTGTAAGTTGTGAATTATCCATTTAGTTGTCTTAGTTATAGCACATTACTGTATTTAGTTCACGTTAAATAACCATCGTTTCATGTTTAATCCACTGTAAATAAATCCATCTATCAATAAACTTATCGTATAGGATAGAAATCATTGGAAATCCTAATTTCTAATATTTCCGAAGAAATAATCCTATACTGTTTTAATTTTATCTTATCAAATTCGAATTCCTTTATTTATTGTTTGAATATATTGTATTTATATAAATATATAATCTGCGTAAATAAACAGTGCTTATAGTTTATTTTATACACGATAAAACTAAATATAGGTATATATAGTAAGTTGTATATAATTTTAAAATTAGATAAAAGTTGATGAAAATTTACACAGCACGGAGTATTTCTTTTTGACATGTCACTGCTTTGCTTCGATAATGGCACAATTCAAAAATGTAAACTTTAGAGGAGAGACGTTCTAAAATTTACAAAGAAATCTTCGTAAGTTATTTCAATCACATTATAAGGCTGACTTAACATAAGATACGCTACTATTCGGGAAAGTAGTATAACCGTTTTAGCGCCACGCAGCGCGATATTTGGTCACGATCGTCAATTCGTAACGCGCTCGGTTCCGAATGTAGCTCGTTGCGAGTCGTATCAGAGTTTCCTCTCGTAATTACTTTTTTTTCAAATAATCGTAAACCACCTGCATAAACGAAAAAAAAGAGCAGCGCGATCGCGTCGATCGGCATTTCTCATAAATAAATGAACGAAGCGCTATCGCGCTGTGTGGCACAATCAGACACGGATTCTTAAAAACCTCTGGCACTAAAACGGATAACTTACTTGTAGCGTCAAAAAATAACTGAAGATGAACCAGTGCTGTTGTAAAATTAAGGTCAGGTTGATAACGCCATAAGTAATAATTTTTCTCCTCTGACGACATACTGATGCAATTACAAATATACCGTTTTACGTGATAAAAATAGCAACATTATATAGATCTCGTCATTCGATAAAAGCAAATTTGAAATTGTTTGAGTTGTACCAGTATGAAATCAAAGCAACAATATATTGTAAAGAGTACATTTGGTACGTTCCTAACTAACACACGCTATGAATTCTGCGGCCTCTTTTAATTTCTGATATACGATTTTAAAATAGGTATTATAAATATAATATTCTTAGAAAAAAGAATTTAGTCTTTATGACCCGCTGTAAGCTAAATGCCTCGACTGGACAAGAGTGAAGCATTCAGTTGTAAGATTAGATTACAAAGATATGTATAATTTTTGTAAATTATATATTTTTATTTTACAAGTCATTATTATAAAAAGTTTTTTATGATAAAAAAAAGATTTATTACTAGTTTTATTATTTGTTTTTATCATTTATCACGAAAAGATCAACACATTTTTTAAAATAATAGCATGTCGTGGTGAAGAAAATATAATTTAAAGTTATAATTTTGTTGAGACTAAAAGTTAACTAGAAACTGAATGGATAATGCCTTTAGTAACTCAAAAACATGATTAATTAAAATCTTAAAATTTGGACTTACGTTATTGTAATTCTCATCTCGTTAATTATAGATATATTACAGATATTTATGCATTTATGAGAGGTTTAAATCTGCGAAAACGTGGAGAATGTGCGTAATGTGTGAAAATATGCAAAATATCTAAAATAAATGTGCTCGTTACAATATTTTGAGAGTTAAACAAATATCTGTGCAGGTTTCATTTCTTTATATCCTTCCGTAAGAACATAAATTTGGATAAGCCTTGCAGTATAATTATAAATGATTGTATATGTTAAGCATCTTATTAGCATCTAATGTTTTTTACTCTCTGCACGTTCGTACAGGGAAAAATTCAACATGCTCACGGAATTCCACTTTAAGAAATCGATCGTTAGTTCAAGGAAAAATCAAACGAATAAATCGTCTTCATTACCGTGTCCCCAATCTCGATTAATGATGTTAGATTGCACTTCATAATCGTGGTAATGGTACACCTAAATTCGTGTTCGTCTCGTGCATACTGAACGTTACTGGTATGATAAATCTGCGTAAGTAAACAGCACCTGGAGCCTTGTTTTACGAAAAACACGAATTACTGCAAATTAATTATTGGAAAAAGAAAAAAATACGGAAAAGTTCAATAAATAAATGCGGTATGTTCGACTCGTTGGTTTATTTGCTAACGTAAAACCGAGAAATACATGCTTTTTAAGCGTATAAAACGCGGAGTTATAGTGGAACTGATACGACAATCTCCATATATAAACAATAAAATTTTCATTGTTCTTTTTATTATTTCTGCGAATGATTTAAAACGATGGAAACTATATCGATAACCATTTTCATTCTATTTTTCCATTGAATAAAGTAATACATTTCATCAGTAAAAATAAGAGATTTGATTAATGTCAATAATTATTGTTTTTTAACTTGTTTATAAAACTTTCGATAAATCATTTTCTATCAATACAACAATTCATTTCCTTTCGCATCGTCGATCGGAGAATTACTTTCGGTGAAAGAATTAACAATTTCTCCAATGTTTATTGAACTTCATTAAGTTTAAAATTGGGCTGGGTACAATTGGTACTTAAAGAGGTGACAATCCAAGAACATCGAGTGTTGGTGGAGCTAGTTGGTCGAAGTACCTACATCTAAACTGTAGCAGTTTCTTGACCACAATGGTTGGCCTTAGCTAACAACAGGAGTAAAAATGAAGAAATAAAGATTTCTTAAATTGCTTGGCAAGGTAGATACAACTAAAACTTTGTAAAATTGTTAAACATTTGTAAGGAACTGTATACTTATAATATATTTATAATAATTAAACGTTGATTCATTTGAATAAACAAATCACGTTTTTTTGAATTATTTCATTATTGGGCTATTCAATGAAATAATTTTTATTATATTAAATACACTTATTGTATTTAAATAATTATTTTCTGGAATAATATCTTAAATAATACTAATCATACACATTGTATTTTCCAGATACCGATTTAAATAACTGTCTTTTTATACGAAAAGATTTATTTTAAGTTGATTTATTAGTTATTTCTTTAATTATTTTATAAATATTAGTATCAAACAGAAAGAGAACAAAAATGTAATAATTTATTTCAGTTTTTATTCTTGTGTTCTAATCTTTTTTAAATGGAACTATCATTAAATTTTCTATTAATCGATGGTTTTCTCTCTCTCTCTCTCTCTCTCTCTCCCCCTCTTTCTCTCTCTTAATTCAGTAATTGTTCAGAAATTGTACTTCTACTTGTTTCATTTATTCGACTTTATGCTTTCATTTCATATGTGGATATCTCCCATAACGCAACGATAGCCTTAGATCGTTCGATTGCTTCGTGTAATGATCCTTTTAAGAAAATGGTCTTCGGCTCAAGTATCCATAAACCGATCCGTTTATATCGTATATGGGTATACAGCGGTGCTAGTCAGTTTACGATCAGACATCTCCGATGTAATATTTCAAGCGAACTTCTGAACTTCTTGAGATATCCCACGTTTCTCTCCTAATAAAGCGTTTCACAGTGACATAAAAATTATAACGCATAAAAGCAAAAAATATACAGGACGTTCATTGCACGATGAACCAGTAACAATAGCTAAAAATTGCACTGAATAAGGTTATATAAAATACAATGGTTTATGATCGACGATTTAAATTTTATTGTTGTATCTAAGTGTATTTTAGAATTCGACTTATAATTTCTAATTTTAATAACGTTATTATTTCTATTATTATAATTCCTATGAATAATTGATAAAACTGCAATAATTAGTTTCATATTCAACATAACACGAACACGATATCATTAAAATTTATATTTTATAAATACATAGATAAATGCGCTGAAATTCATAATATAAAAGCCATATATAGAAATTTACAATATCATGGGTTGTAGCTTGGTTTGTAACGTAAAATGCGTATGACATCTTTGAATTTGTGAAAACATTAGTTGAAAATAAACTTCATTAGTTGAATGAAATTGTACTTGTATCAAAAGAATAATTATTATATCATAAAAATATTAAGTATCCAATAAAGAAATTGCTAAAAATAAATTGTTAAAAATTCATGATTAGAATTTTGATAAAACTCCAATCTACGTGATAAAATTAATAGATTTTAATCAAGTTTTTAAAATTCCATGTAAAGAATAGAAAATGAAATAGAAAGAACAGTTTAAAATAGAAAGGCGGTTTAGCTGTCGCGTCGTACCGTACGGACGTCCGATGCGTTTAGTCCGGAAGGAATACGGACCTGATTGATTATTTTTGACAGACTCGACACAATTATAAAGTTAAGCACGCGTATTGCTCGAAAGTGTCGCATATAGAAAACAATGTAGCATCGCGCGACGGTGAGTGATAAAGAGCAGTACCTCCCTTGGCAGTCATCCCGCGGAACGTCTTTTCATTTCGCTGTTATACCCACTCATATAAAGTTAGTGTAGGCGTAAGTATTAGTGACAACAGCGCCGATTTCGCACATTTAGACACTTTATCTAGCACAACAATGAACATCCCGGATTAATCAACACGTACCAACCGAGACTTCTGAGTACAAGGATTTCACGTCTTCAAATCTAACGGAGAGTGAGCAAAACAATTTCAACTCTGTAACGTCTTATTCACACGCTATAAAACTTGATTCTTCAGCAGTCAAGGAGCAAGCCATAATTATCCACGCAGTCGACGAAGTAAGCATCCAAAATTATGTATATGCAATAGGGAAAATAAGTGGCCTTAAAGCTATGAAATACATTTCAAAATATATATCAAATAACTGAGTGTGTGCATACCTAAAGAAAAAAGAAACAGTCGCATAGCTGACTATATTACACAAATCAAACATCATAAATAATAAATGTATAAATGTAACCTATGCTAACGCCGACCTAAAAAATAATTCTCTCCAATGTCTCTTCACTCGTAGTAAACATGGGAATTGGGAACATCTTTAAAAAAAATAATGTCAGGTTATATTTAGAAATATCTTCTTTAAAAGCAGGATCCAGAATATGCCCCTATACTAAGCTTCAGAAGGCAAGTATTCATAGATTCTAATAATGGCAAAAGAATACCTGACTCTTTTCTACTAACCTTTAATGACACCATATACCGGAAAACCCATCAAAAACAAAGGACGCTAACAATAAGTCAACTCTCGTGCCAGCAAATCCAAACTGTCAAACCGCCGGTAATGAACATCAGAAAAACAAATTGGTCAATCTATCCAGCAAACATCACTCATCAACTCGCAGAGAAAGGAATAAACTTCGAAATTGATCCAACGCGGGTTAACAGAGCAATAAATAAATTCCAGTCAGTTATAAAATCAACAACATATAAAACCTTCGAGACTACTACGCATAAAATGGATAGGAAAAGAATCGTTTCTCGATGGAACGAAGAATGTTAAATCGCTATATACAAAATGTAACAGAATGCAGAATACAGAAGCATGATCGCCAACGTTCTGGCGTAAAAATTTGAACAAAACTCTAATGGTAGTAACTGCAGCCTATCATTTTCTGTGAATGAGTCTATTTACAAAACCTAGAAGAAAGACACTATTAAATTCTCAGATAAAATCAACATCAACCCCACGCTACATTCGCAATAATATACAAAATAATAATATATACACTATCAAACAATCAAATTAACTCCACTTTCTTATTAAGAAAAAATTCTGCTCCTAACTTATATCCATAATCTATTAGGTCGTCCGAAAAGTTTCTTTCGTTTTATATGGAAATAACGGATGCACAACATTTTCTGTTTTATATTATTTTATCGAATTACGTATGATCCATTTGTTCTATCAAAATAAAGATCACAACCTTCGACAGATTAGGTTTCATGTTTGTATAAAGATGCATCGTTGTAAAACACTTTTCGGACAATCTAATATTATTAAAAATGCTCCAAGAATCTGGAATAAAATGCCTTCTGAAGATCTACAACTGTATTTGGATCCACCGTGCTTTCCCCGATAACTAGCGAAAAGCTATAGTAATTCCAATCCTTAAGTCGAACATAATAATAAATAAAAGCTAACATAATTCAAGTAACTATTACTCGATTACGCTAATCGACACTATGTGAAAACTACTAGAGAAAATCTTAAATAGAAAACTTCGTTGGTACCTTGAATCCAACAACGTACTAAATCCAACCCAATATGGTTTCCGACAACATCGCCCCGTTATAGACGTATTAATAAACATGGAAACTTGCACGCGTGACGCTTTCCAGAAAGATAAATATCTAACTGCGATATCTATCTAGACCTCGAAGAAACATTTGACATGATTTTGAAAGCCAAAAATCGTAAGCACACCCCTCAAGCTAAAGATTGACAATAACATGCTGGCTTTTGTTTCTACCAAACCAATTTCTTAACAAACAGGTTCATTTAAATTAGATAAAAATTGTAGAATACAAAATGTCAATCATGAGCGTCACTTTATTTCTAATCGGAATTAATCATATATAATCTACAGCCACCAGTTACAGCTTACATATTCTCTGACGACTTCACTATGACACGTGGCAGAAAAAATTGAAGCTCCACGAATAAACTTCTGTCAACAGCCACCAGAAATCTTCTCGCTCAAAAAAACCCAAAGCATCTTATTCACTAAAAAAAAAAACAAATGATTAGCCTCTGTCTGAACTACTCCTGAGAGACACTGAAATTAAATTTGTGGATACCATCGTATTACTTGACCTCATCTTGGATCAAAAGTTGATTTGGGTACCTTATCTGAAATACATAAAAGATTTCTGCATTAAAAAGTTAAATATCATCAAAATGTTTGCCAATAATAAATGAGATGCTAACCAGAGAGTTCCTTTAGAAACGTATATATATAGATTATTAATCCGTTTCAAACTCAGTTATGATTCACAACCGTCTACAACTCAATCAAGAACATAATAAATATAGTAGCCGTTCCTGCTAAGTCTTAAATACTAAAAATCTCCACCACCCCAAATAATCCTGCTTATATTTATATCTTTTCCAACAGACACAGGAAACTTTACAATAGCAAATCCATACTTCCCTCTCCCTTCTATGCCAGACTCTCCAAAATCTTACAATTACTAAATATCGTAATGTTTCCTATCGTCGAACGAAGACAAAGAAAAGAAGTCCCTTGGATTATAAAATTTCCCAATCACCCACCTTGCCGTGCATCCTAAAAATACAAAAGATATAGCAGAATACAGGAACCGATTCCCACAGCTCAATAACAACTATCTCTTCTTCACCCAAAACTAGACTAATCAGTTGGTCATCATTGATGGGGTACTCTGCAAACATGCCAACCTCAACATTACAAACTTTTTCATTTATATAGACTTCAAGAGCGCAAACAAAGCCCTAATGAACATGTATGTAAATGAACATCAACATCAACATACAGCAGTTCTATTCCGATTTTTCAAATAGCAATGTAAGCATCATTTGGATCCCTGCTTACCAAAGAATACAAGATAATGAAAAGGCCGACGTTACAGCGAGAGATGCCGCAATCCTTAAATCTACCGATTGAAAGAAGGATCGTAATGTCTCGCCTAAGGACTGGACACATCAAAATAATCCACGAAGAACTAGTTAAAAAGACAGAGCCGCCTTATTATAATTGATATCGTAACTAACAATTAACGATCGCTCAGATATTCTCTAAATATAGATATACAAAAACGGAAGTAGAGATGCGGAATAGAACCTGACATAGCTTTCATATCACAAGGCAACATATACATTGACAAAACTATACCAAAATCGATACCGTACCGAAATACGTTANAGTACCAAAACCAATATATTACCGAGAACAGAAATAAATCTTTCTTTTCTTTTTTTTTTTTTTTTTGTTATATGGTGGGTAAAAATTTTCTTAATAAAATAATACTTTTATAGATTTTACAGAGTTAAAGCTATTATATAAAGATACCGGTATAAGGTTATATATTTATACAAAAATAACTGCATATTAGTATACAGTTTAGTATATATTTAGTATATACTTTTATCGGTAATTACTTCGGTTTCGTATTTCATCGTTTCTAATTTATAAGGTATTTTTAATTACATTTTTACGGTATTTTTAAGATACCCTTAATTTTTTGTTTATATTTAAGCTTTCAAGTCTTGTGCGGATTTATTCGCTATACATTGCAAATATATATACAGGAAACGTTCGATAATTATAATTTAATATATGATAATTTAAATATCGGGGCCCAAATATTGCAAATATGCAACACTTCTATTCCTGCAATAATATATCTATGTAATAATTACTCGAAATTAAGATCTTAGGTATGCTCGATGTAGAAAAGGACAACGCAAGTGAAAAAGAAACTAGGAACTGAGAGTCGAAGCGTTCAGCAAACATTAGAGGGTTGCGACAAGCTAAGACCTTTAACTCAAAAATCAAAATTTTTTATTTGTGATTTGTGATAAATAAAACTTTTACCAATATGTTTGTTACATTCTCCTGATTAAAATAACACCAAACACGATATAATTTGAAGCATATTTGCTTACTTAATAAATGATAATTAAATAAATATCAATAAGTAAATATAATCTAAATTATATCATGTTTAGTCTCATTTTAATTAGATAGATTTCGCAAATACGACAATAAAAGTTTAATTTGAAAAATGTAAAAAATAAAAGATTTTTAGTTTTGGATTAGTATCTAGGTTCATTGTCTCGGCGATATCTGTCATTGGATCGTGTTACGCTATTCGATCGCGGAGGGTCGTCGAACTTTTTGGTGCGTCAGTGGAACCTCCTCCCTGGAGCGGGGTTGACGACTCTTCAATTATGCAGAGGATCTTTTTGTGCAATTATGGAATGTTTCATGTACATATGTAGACTTATGTTTTGATAATACAGTCTTTGAGAAACGACAAATTGCACATAGGTACATTTGATTTGGCAAATAGAACAGTCATATTCAACGTAGTTATAACTTCAGTTCCAGAAGTTGTAAAACCAATTTCATTCTTCGGGTGCCAAGCAGGGGATATTGCCATACAATATGGTCAATATCTTGATAGCTATATGTGCATGAATATTTCGGATCGTTAACTATGCGAGCTCGAGCGAAAGAGGCAGCAAAATTGTAATGATTAGCTCTGCAGCGATTGATCATAACAATCAATTCTTATTCTTAACTTTATATTAAAATATTCTATTTCTTAACTTTTTATTAAAAAATCAAAATTTTGTCTGATCAATGTAAAAATGTTGGAAAAAGTTTTTCTCTTTCTTTAAATTCAGTTCGATTACTGTAGTCTTAGGGCTACATGTTAGTCACAGTTTTCTTAAATATCCTCAATTATATTAAGCAAAACAACTTAGATACCAATTTAAAAGAAAGTGTAGAGTACACGAGAAACACAGTTGATGATGAACTTTTATCGTTAATTTTTTAATTGAAATAAATCATTAAATAATTAAGATATTTTAATAATTTCAATTTATAGATTTACCTCTTTGATATTAGCTCGAAGTACTAAAATATCGTCGAAACATCACTGGTTAAATTATTCCGTAAATAAGTATATCACAAAGAAGAGAATAATCTCTTGATACTAACTCACATTGAAGTACTGAAAAAGCTATCTTAGCTAATTCGTACAATTCTGGCATATTATTTTTGTTTTTGTGTCAAAATTTTAAAATATTTTCTTTCCAATCCAAACGAAGACATTCTAAAAATTTTCCCATCATGCCCATTACGTGTAAGCTGTGTAGAGGAATATTATCACCATGTTTTTTCTTATTTAACTCCCTTAACATTTTTTCAACATCGACTGCCTCATATTTATTTTCACATACAGTTGAAATATTCGGTGCATGGTTGCTACGCAATATCTGCTGTTCTTTTAATATTTTTTCCTTGTATTACCAAGTATGTATTAAATGGTTATTACATTATATTATTTGCGCTTGCGTTAATACTATGTTAAATCGCAAGTTGAAAAATCTCTCTTAAGAAGACATCATTATTAAAGAGATTCTTTTCTCGACTTATCATCGCTTCAACAAGGCTACATGCCAACGATGCTTGGTCCTGGCAAATTCTAATTTACATTATGATCACGTTCGATAAAAGTCTCTAATCACAAGTGATCCTAACTTTAGTAGTTTCTTTTTGTTGGAATACGTGCTGGGATTAGAGAACACGCTAAATCTTCAACTTATAACCATGCCAGTGGATGTAAATGTTGGTCTTTATTTGATTCATGGCAGCATCTTTTTAATTCTAAAAGATGTTCCAACATATCCAACGTTCAGTGCCAGCGTGTAGGGCAATCTATTATTGGCTTTCTCTTTTGCATTTAATACGCTTTTTACTCTTGTTGCTTTTAACTGTTTGCACACTTCTGTGCCCTCATTTATTATAGCTGCAGTTTTTTCCTCTTTCAAAACATCTGAGACAGTTAACTGGACTGTATGAGCAGCACAACGAATAAATCTAACTTGATATTTTAATTTTTTAGTATTTTCATCTTTATCTTCAAAATTTAAAGTGGCTTGTTTGACACCTGATGGTGAAAATCATATTATTACGTCAATATGTAATAAATTACTATCATCGTATCATCCATCGTGTTTGCTATTAAAATATTCTAAGTGAATCTATAAGTTTTACGAGCTTAATCATGTTCGAGCCGTTATCAGTTATAATACATCTGATGCGTAAATATTCTGTAAATAAGGACATTTTTTAAAATTTATTTTATATTTAAAGCAGTATATCTGTTGTAAATATCTTTTTCCTGCTAGAGTTTTTAAAACAAGTTTTATTCCTTCCATGTATTGTACATTTATACTTAAAAATGAACGATTGATACAGATCGCAGCGTTATACTAATGCCAATAATTTGCTATTGAATTTCTCCCTAAGTCGATTATGATACAAGTTTGCTTTCGTAATACCAACAGTAAGCACTTCTTTTGAAGAAATATTTAAATTTGAATTTGAACATGACGAAACTATATTGATAATATTATGAAAAGCGGTATCATTAATTGAACTGAAAGGCCGCCGATGAATCGTCATTAGATTTACGCATTCGTCCTACACATCCTGCTGAATGCGTTTATTCCTATTATTAGCACCTAGTGATTGCTCTATTTTTCGCTTTTGATTGCGAAACATGACTGATATAAATTATAATAAATAAATTCTATAAATGTTTTTTAAAAGTATGCAAATATAACTCATAGAATAATAATGAATTATAAATACTTGCTGTAACTTCATGATTGCATTAATTAATTAAACATATTGATTTATTATATGTTGAATCATAATTAAAGTATTCGTGCACAATATTTGTTTCCCTATCATTTCTTCTATATAGATATAGTGTTAGAGCACTGACACTATAACTAATACTAACTAATGATTAAAAAATAAAGTAATATACTAATAGCATATTAATACATTAATAATAAACAAATAAGAGATAATAATAATGAACAATAATAATAAATATTAATAGAGTAAAGTAATAAATTCTGAAATAAATTAAGAAATGTCAAAACTCTTTCTCCGCCGCTAGTGCCTAATCGCTCAATGCTCGATCATCAGATTGATGAGTCTCCATGCTTTCGTCACCGATTTCGAGAGCATATTTTCATTTGCTTATATCCATTTCGCATTCATTTTGTCGTTAAACCATAAGAGACAGTATAACGTTTCAATCATATCGTTAAATGGCGAAAATATAGCGCTATCGATTGATGTCACAATACTTAAGGTATGAGGTCGTAATTAAATTAAGGTATGAAAACCTACATAAATTGACAAAGCTCAGTAGATGAGGATATTTTGCTAGAAAGAAAACAACCTCGTTTAATGATATTTAGCAGAGACGAATGTTCGACCGTTGGCGGAGAGACGCGGTCGCGGTAGAGTGCACCAACGAGAGTCGTAAATTCTCGTTACGGTACGATGATCGATGCCACGAATCAGCCGATTCCCTATTTCGACTAAGATAATAGGGGTGGTTGAAATGATTATAATACTGAATTAACAGGTTAAATATACACTTTATTGTAACAACTTTTTCTCGAAGAATATAAGATGAAGACATGACTAACAAGTTGAAATGTATGCTGTTTGAACATGGGGAAAACTTTTCTCATTTTTTACTGGATTGAATAATAACCCTAAGGGACTTCTCGACTTGAACGATGTTTTGTAGCCATTAAGGGCCTTGACGGTAAAGTAAAAATGCTTAATTTTATGACCGTTACTTAGGATTATTGCAGTTCAACTAATTATATTTATACAACTGGTGGGCGTCTTGACCAAGGGATGTATTCTGGTTTATGTAGAGAATAATGAAACGTAACAACGAAAAAGAAAACAGTTTGTAATACTATTGACTAAGAACAGGATAGACGTGACATTAAATGGGATTCCGTGTCTCATGTTCTAAAATATCGAAAAATATTACAGTGCATTTCACGCCCCCTATAATTTATAAGGTCGTGTCGCGACGATTGTAATTATGTCAAACAGTAGGGATATCCTTACGATCTGTAGTTATTATACATTGAAATATTATATATGTAAATTTTTCTCTCCTTGGTATGAGTGAATATTCTTGATCACTGGTCAACTTCATAGTATTTATTATTTTAATAGTATATTATAGCACAACTATTTCTGTCATAAAGTAAAATATTTTTGTTACAGTATATGAAAATTATAAAAATGATTGTTGTAACAAATTGGTAAAGGCACCAGTTTACAATAAAAATTAAAAATACATAATTTGATTGTGTTATAATAGAAATATCACTTTTCATGAGATCGAGAAACATCGCGCATTGTTGGTCGTACCTGACGAACAACTTTCCGGGACGTTGTCAATGGTATGTCTAATCTAACTACATATAATGCTCATCTGCTCGTACGTGGGCTCATTTTTGCTTCACTTCCGCACTGTGGAGATCGAAAAAAAACTTTTACTTACTTATTAATGATTTAGTTATTAATTTATGACATATAAACCATTAGTTTGTACATTTATGTTATTAATTTATACCACTAAAGTCGTTAATTTTTAACATTGAAGTCATTAATTTATAATACTTATGCCATTAATTCAGAACAATTCTACTCTTAATTTATAAAAATTACACCATTAATGTATAACAATTTGTTATGTATTTGCATTAATTATATTATTAATGTATAACAAGGCTATCGTTAGTTGAAAAGAATCCTACTATTAACTTAAAAAAATACCATCAATTCGTAACAATTAAATTACACTTCACGCGTCTGTACACATACAGTGGGATAGGTACATCTTAGTATGAATTAATTAGTTTCAAAAATCTTTGTAATAATCTGTGTGATAATTCTGTGGGAGATGTATGTATGTAATGCTTACTTTTGTATGCTTACTTTTAAATTTGTAAAAATCCATATAATCGTTCTGTGAGAGACATATGTTGCCTGATGTTATTTTAAATTTTATTGTAGTTTTAACTCTTAGCATGGACAGCCAACGTGGGATACATGCCTCTTAGCTTTAATCAATCATAAGATAGATACACCTTACTAAATTATTAGGATCCGTCGTGGGATGTCGTGGAATATTGCAAGGACATTGACGGATGTGTGTGTTTTGGTTTTAATTAATTTTAAGTTAAATATATCTAGGCTAAGTTCATTATGCGCGCTTTTTCTACAAACATACATTTTTTAATTTAAAGCGAAAAGTTAAAAGCTCCGTTATCTAATCCTTCTAAATAATAAATTATTCCTAATTTTAAATAATAAATTATTACATAGGATAATTGATTTAACAAAGTGTTTACAGTTTCATTTTTTAAATCTCGCTCCAAGATAAAGTCTTTAATATGAAATGCTGCCAGTAAGGCTACGATTTAATGTACTTTAATTCAAGTAGGTTATGGAGGTAAGATTTAAATACAGTTAATTTTAGACTTATTCTACGTTCCACGTTTTATTGTTATTTTTAAACCTTAGTTTTAAGCCTTAATTTTAAATCTAAGTTTCAAGCCTTGGTTTTAAGTCCAAGTTTTAACGCCTAATTTTAAATCTTAGTTTTAAGCTTTACTTTGAAGTTTCAGTTTCAAATTGGATCGTTAGTTTTAAATATTATTGTTAAGTTGTAGTTTTAATCTACGTTGTTTGTTTTGAGCCTTAGTTTTGGTATATTTGTGGAGATCGAATATTTGATCCATGTATGTGTTTATTTACAAAAGTTAGACGTTGATGTTCGTTTGCTGTTTTCGTTGGTCTTTGTTTGGAGGTCTTGATTGGGAGTTTGTAAGTCAGACTACGTATATCTGATCATACATAATTAATAATTGATTTGAGAATATAAAGGCGAAGATAGAAAACATTGAAAAGTTCACAATTTTATGTTTCAGACATATAAAATTATAATTTAATTTGAAATTAATTAAAGGAATCATTCAATTATTACAATATAGTAATTTATTATTTTGATAGCATGTAGTGTTTTCTACAGTATTCGAAAGTAATAGAATTCTGTATTTTGATTTTCGATTATAGGATCTTTTGTTCTATATTTTATTTATAATTTTATGCAAGACATTAGTTTTAATTTAAATCAATACTACCAGCACTATACTCAATCGATAACATCACATGCGACACGAAAACAATATGGGCGAGAGGGTTAGACGATTCCCACAAGGTGGGATTCGAAAATCATTGAATGTCATGTCCATTTCTGTATAGTTAAACAAAAGTATTACATGTTTGTTCCACATTACCTCATGTGTGGTAATACTAATATGTAACACTTTTATTTCATTATTGATTGTTTTAATAAACATATTTCTCTTAGTTATGAGAAGAAAATAATATACTTTTGTTAATTCGTGAATCTTAACCTTATTTCTTTTATCAGTTCTTTGTTTCGTGTACTTAACACGGATTCGTATAACAGATATTTCTTGAGAACCTAATAACCTAACTACAGCGTTATACAGGAAATATCTTGTTACTATTGAAGTATCAAATTTTTACATATTATTTGAATACTAAATAATTAAGTATATGTATATGAAATATATCTATAAAAAGTGTATATATACATTTATATATGTTATATTGAATATTCTATATTGAATTAAAGTATATATTTGAAAAATCTCTTAAAAAGAAGTTAAAAATTGAATTATCATATGTATATGGTACTACATCCAATAATGCATAAAGAGAAAGTCTGATTCAGATCTATAGACAGAAATAATTTTAGTCATGTAAAATTGTTCATTTATATTGGAGATATACTTCATCTATATCGCATAAACAAATGTTAATCATGAAAATGACGATTCATTATTTCAAATTACTATTCCCAACGTTAATTTCAAACATCTCATTGAACAACGTATATATCATGCTGTACAATTTTTCATATGGTTTCAAATGTATGTATCGAGCAGTTAATAAGTAAATCTCGCTGATTTATAAAATTAATATGCAAAATATTTATTGGGTTGGCAACTAAGTGATTGCCGATTTTGTCATTAGGTGGTAATGACAATACATTATACGAATGAAGTAATGTAATTTTATTACAAATGAATCCTGGTTTTTGTTAATATTGTAAGCTCTGAAAATCGTATCTGCGATCGTAGAAATATATAACATAGTCAATCAGTAAAACGCAACACTTTCGCAACAAGTATACATCGATTCCAGTATAATATTCATATCTAATATATATTTATTTTAATACCTTACAGCATTTAATACGATTTAGTAGTCGTTTTATACGTGTTGATATTAAATATATTTAACTTATATTTTATCAATATTAATGATAATAAATCCAATTTATTTATTCGAATTTACTCAATATTAATTTCAACGCAATGAATTCTATATCAAGTATTAAACAAATTATTAGTAATACAAATTTATTTTCACATTTTTTATATTAAATATCACATATACTTTAACAGGTTGACTTTCCTGCTGAATTATTTTGAATTTGTATTTATTTTAATGGAAATTACAAAAGTATGAGCATCAGGCATTTTTAATTATAAAAATTTATTAATTTTCTTATTATGTCTTTATAATATTGTTATTCTAACTCCTATTAGAAATTCTACTGCTTACAAGATATTTAATATTCATAAATGTAAGGTTCACTGTCTAAAACCATAAATTCGATTTAATTTGAAGCATAGCTATTAAGATACTTACATATCTATGTTTAACACTTATAATTATAATTTTGAGTAATATTTTTAATCTTTTGGAGAATTTAAACTTTGAATCGTATATTTTTTTAACAATCATTAAAGCTTTAAAAATTTATATGTATAATTGTAAGAATTGGAAATAATATATATCAAATAATAAATATACAGGCTGCTGTCCGCACAAGTGTAACGTTTCTATTCTGTAGTTGCATAATCTATGGAACAGATTTATGTAGAACTTATGCAAAATTTAGGAACTTGCTCAAAAACTTTTCCATATATGTCCAACTATACTCATAAATCTGTAACGCAGTTTTCAAAAGCGAATATGTGGTTTATACCTTGCAATGAACGAATATCAAAAATGTTCTTTTTCTTTTAGTTATTATTCCAATTTTTTCTAAACTTTTATTTATTAAGCTTTTATCAAATTTTATTAATTGATCTATTTCTTCTTTATTTTCTTGGAATAATTGTTTTCAACTTGTATACTTTTGAATGACATCACGTCAGCAGTAAATACTGCTTTAACTTCATATATATACATACATATGTTGTTGATTAACAAAACATTTTAATAAATATTTTTATTGAATTTTATTAGATACCTTATTCCTTACATATTCCATATGTATACGTTAGTAGAATCAACAATGATTTAAAAGGAAGGAAAGTAAAAGTAGCAAAAATGAATTGTAACGGGGATGGTGAAAGAAACTTGCGATCACAATTTAATCATCGTGACATTTCACAGCAATTTAGCTACGTACAAATGACTCTTCGCACAAAAAGAAAAAAGTAAAAGAAGGCGGAGCAGGAAAAAACAGAGCAGGAAAGAGATAAAATAGATGCAGGACGTAGCACGAAATACGAGCTGATGACGACTTTGGTGAGACAAGGGCTTGTAATTGACATAGCAATTAATTTAATTGGACCGCTCTAGGGTTTTTGTTTTCTCTTCTTTTTGGGGGGGGGGGGATTTTATCTGCACTCTTTCAATTCCCTTTTGTGTTTTTGTCGACTCGAATCACTGATCATGGCGAATTTGTTTCTTCATTGCTTACAATGCTGTTCAACTATGAAAAGAGACCGCATCTGTTAAAGAATCAATTTGTGGTAAATCGACGTAGATTTTTACAGTTTCAACCATTAACATTTGAAAATTACAGAATAAAAACATAGTAAATCATATTTTTGATGTTTTACAGAGAAATAATTTTAAAATTCCAGGGTAAATCGTCAGGAAAATGATATTTCATTTGCTTTACGTTTAATTTAATGTATAATACAGGGGTTTTTAGGCAGAAGAGTGCGAATCATAAGATTTTAAATTTAAGGCGATAAAAGATTAGTATAGACGGGGTTTCTTGGCGATACTGCAGAATTTAAAATAAGTAGTTATCTTCTGTCTTTTAGTAATGTAGCGGCACTCAACAATAAAACTTTCCAATGGTTTCGTCGGTACAAGTATCACCGAAGCATAAGTGCCGACAAGCCTAATGAGTCATCGATATCCTTACGGTCCTTCCTCTGAATATTTGGAAAAAGGCGTACGCGACAACGGTCGCGGGCGCCTAACGAACGCGTGCGTAGTGGGGATATTGAGGGACGACAAAAAGAAACGAATCGGACCAAGAAAACAGTTGAGTTATAATCGAGAAGGGAGAATGGTCAGTAGGAATTGAGAATTGTACGAAAGAGTCGAAAAGCGAAGATTGTTAATAAATATATTGTTGAACACCACCGAGTATCTGGCACCCTACACACCCTACACGAAAATCACCTTAGTAACATCTCGCTGGATTTTAGTAAGATATCTAGGGCAAGACAAGATGAAATTTATATGAAACGCATTTATTGCAAGTTTTAAGACAATGTTATTCATAGGGTATAGGATTGTTAGAAGCAATTTTTTGACTATACCATAATAATTTTTATATAATAATAAAAATAATTATATAATGTAAATAATAATGTTGACAGAACTATGAAATATTTTCGGCGAAGAAACGTAATTTCAAAGTAAAGATATGAAACAAGATTCTTTTAGTTTTTTATAAGGATGTAATTAAATAAGTAATATAGTATTAATATAGATGACGTAGCAGGTATCTCGTTATCTTAAATTTCTTAATCGATCGATCTCATTTAATTGAATCAAGTATCAGATAAATCAGGAAATCAAGTTTTTCAATCTAGTAATTGAATCTGTTGATTTCCTGCGCAATATCCTAAATCTTAATCAACGATAGTTGAGTGAAATATAAGTGAACTTTATATCTTTCAACAGAATATCACGTATTCTCATATAATAGAAGAAGCATATCCGTTTATACACAGTTTATATCATTCTTGTGTTATTAATTTAACAGTTCGTTTAATCACTTTAATTATCAAATACATTTTTATAAATCTTATTATTAACAGCTATAAAATTAAATCAATAAAAGTAACTATTGTAAAGCTAAACCTCTGAAAATTCATAAAATGATAGAAAAACCATCATATGAAAGGGAAATGATAGATAGATCTATATAGTACATACTTAATTTTGATATCTTTTTCTACAATTAAGAGATGCTGTAAGAAAACATATAATAAAATGAAATACTATAAAGTAAGAATACATAAATAAATAAATATTATTGATTATGTCAGAGAAGAAACTGTTGATGCAGGTGTTTCGTAGAACATAATCAGAATTTCACTTAGATGAAAATAAGCAGGGTTCATGTAAATGAACGGTTCTGCTTTAGCTTCGAAAGATTGACCGAGGATGCTCCAGAAGCTCTATCTCTTGAGAAATAGTTTTTACATATAAAAAGAAGTCAAGCTACTGCAAAATCACCTAGAAACATTCATAAAAATGCAAAGCAAGAATATGGCATGGATTTCTGCTCTGTGATATGGTAAGCATCGTATAATATAATTAAACAAATGAACTGCTCTTCGAATTGTATTACGAACAAACTTTATTATGTAATTACCTAATTAGCAAATTGTATTATGAAAATTAATTATTTACATAATTGGTAATTACCTAATTATACCTTTATCAATTATAAATACTTTGATACAATTATCCTTTATACAACTAACCTTTTACATAATTATCCATGCTTAAATTTTTTCATTTTGACAAATATATTCGTCTAACGTATAATATATTATAACTAATATCTTCATATATATGTATATGTATAATAAGTCATAAATTGTACCTAAACTGTCAATAATCATTTGATTTTTGGAAACTTAAACATCAAAAATATAGTAATTAATCAAAAAACAAATATTTAAATTCAATAATATGTTATTATATAAAATTATATTGCTGTATAAAATTGGTAGCATTATTAAATGTTTTCAATTGTTTCTTTCTTTCTCAATGGATATAGTCTTAAAACGATATTATGCATTTGTACGAATATATAAATATTTTTTGGCAACAGAATATAGTATTTTGCATGAACTGGCCATTTTTATTACATTATTATTTTCTGTTACATAATACACATAAGAAATGAATTTGATTTACATTTATAAGATTATTTACTTCTTTATCTTTTTATAATTTAAATTTAATAAGAAAGTACAGATAGAAGTCCACTTGCCTCCTAAGTTGGCAATATAAAAGTTAGCATTTAAATTATTTTTTTTTTATTCAGCTTTAAAAATTCATCATAAAGAGTTAATGTTAATACTAGCTAAATTGAAATCAAAATCAAGGAGCACTTTATTAAATCTATTGACTCCACTCGACTTTTAAGTATAAATTTTCTTTATACAATGGCTTTTATACCTGATTTACATCATGTATAAAAAAAGTGTATAAAGGCCCTGAATACTGTGAAGTTTACGTTCACGTATTGATTACAGAAAAATATTTTTAACGAAAAAGAACATTTTATTAGCAGAATCAAAACTACCTCTTATCAGGGATCGCGCTACATTTTTGTGCAATAGTTCCCTGGTCAAAGTCCTCTTTAATATTAATACGCAAATTAAATAAGAATTAACAGAACTATAACAAAAGACCGCAAATAATACAATAGTAATTTAGAATTTTTCTGGATTCCATCACATATAGGTCAACTGAGCGATGACGAAGAAGCCGGTACTCTGGTTAAAACAGCAACTACAGAGCAAACAGATAACTGTATTTGTATTCCATTTACTGATTTTCGTGAATCATTCAAGTACGAATGTAATTTGAATACGAAGGAATAAATAAAAACACAAATAAAAGGGAAGGAAGGGCAGAAAAAGGAGTAAAGAATACGTTCAATATTATTTTAAAGAATCAGAAGTATCAGAAGTCAGATCATTACAACCTTTCTGCGTCTCCTCCACGTGCTGCAATTATAAGTAGTGCAAAGTGCAGTTGTAATTTCGGAAAGCAGGATTTAAATCCTATATTTTGGCAATATCCCTTGTTCAGTTTCTATAGAGTTGATCTAATAAAGAATTTGAATAAACATAAACTGTACCCACCATTGAGTAGGAGATCCTTACTTTATGAACTAGATATTGGAATGTGTTGTCATGCACCACCGTTTTCTTCTTAAATTTAATTTCCAAACTATTCTTGTTGAATAATTATCGTAAATAGTAAATAAATTAAAAAATATATACTCTAATGATTAATATACATATATTATTAAATGTACTAATTGATAAATAAATTGGATAAGTATATTCTATGGAGGAAATGCAATTAATAAATTTTCAGACATCCATGGTAATAAAAAAGATTGAAAAATATACAAAATGAGAAAATTTTTCAGTAAAATATAAAAAACAACGTATATATAATTTATCTATAACAATTTATTAGCAGTAAAATAAATACTACTATACTTTTTCTAAATAAAGGTATTAGTGAAGAATGATTGCTATTAATACAAAATAAATGGTCAAATGTGATGACAATTAACGCAACTTTTATATTTGACTGTATTATTATTAGGGTATTTTGGCGTGATTTATGTGGAACCTTTGTAAAGACCTCGCAAGATGTTTCAACAGATTCATTTTAAAACAAACACACGATGATATAAGAAAAACAAACTTTAATCCACTTGCGAAACAATGACAATGAAACTGGGAAGTTCTTCTGTAAAGTTTTTCAAGCAGAAGCCATGCTCAACGCGAAACTGCTGTTCTTTTCAGTCCCTATTTTTCTTTCTTCACTACTGTTGTACTTTGAAATTATGAAATTAAAATAATCTGCTTTAACTCGAACTGAAACTTACTTTCAAACGAATTTAAATTAACTCAAATGGGTTTGGTTATGCGTTTCAATAAGAAACCGCTTGGAACATGCTTGATGAATACTAATGTTCTTTTATATCAGTTTTATAAAATACTTCTAGATCGCTTATGTAATAACAATATAAATATTATGTATATAAATTACTGTTGACGATGTAACTTTTATTTCCTCTAAGAAATAATAATTAGTACGGCGCTAATAAAGTAGATATCAAAAATAACTAGTTGTAACAGAAATTTGACTCACCCGTGGCAGCTTCTGACCTACTTACTGTTTCTGTTACAATAGGTCATGTGCGGCAGATTCATTGACCGCGCGCATCGCTGCCTTCAAGGAGTTTTCCCGAATTTTTACCACACCCTTGCGAAGGGCCTTTCTTGGCAACGAGACGAGTCTTCGCGTGTCCTCGTTAACGAAGGTCACCGATCCCAAACAGTCAAACATTGTACCGACGCGGAAAACGCGCTTTCGCGAGGAAATCATTCTATACCGACTTCTTAATTAAAATTTAATTAAAAATTTGTCAAATAAATAATTTACTTAAATCGAACTGTAATGACTTATTTTTTATAATTATCATAACTATGTAGTTATGATAGAATATTATGACAACTAATTTGGTTTTCAGAAGCTAGTATGCAGCAGTAAAATTAGTATTCATAATTATCAAATTTCATAGAAGTATTTCGTTATGCGACACGTCAATTTTTTCTTTGAATTAGAAGTTAGATTAAGTAAGGTTACTTCTAAGCTGATTGAAAGACTAGGTATTGATGTAAACAGTGATATTTAAATAGTTATTATATGTATCAATTTATATAATAAATAGTAAAAACTGTTATTACTTTTCCAATAAGTACTTTAGATATATATGTAGACTAGTGACTATAGGAATCATAGTAAACGGTACCTCTAATTATTAAACTGTACTAATAGAGAACATGACAATAATTGATCCAGATTATCAAGGAAACGATCCGTCGGTCGAAATAATATATTTGTGAAAATTAAGGATTTAGTGTATAGAAAAATTTGTAAAGATGATAAATTAACAATTGCGTATTGATGCGTTCAACCCTTTGAATTAAACCTCATTAAGGAGTTTTTTTTATAAATATGGAATATATATAGATTCCGTTTCATAAATTATGACAAGGAATATATAGATTTTCTATAAATATTTTCATATTTATGGAAATCTATGTGACTTGTATGAAACATTCTGAAATTTTATTGCACTGTAATGAAATTCAGCTATCAGATGATAAAATTTGATATAAATCTGAAAATATACATAGGAACTATGGGATATTTAATGCAAGTATATATGTATATCAATAAACCTGAATATTTAATAGAATCATCTTTAACTTTTGTTATATATTTTAGATTTAAATCTTAATTTCTTCTTCTTAAATTTTAAGACGTCTATTCATGCTGTATACTATTTTTTTTCTAAATATTTATATGTTTGCAATGAATATCCTATACTTCCTGTATATATTTTCTGATTGATTTCGAATACGAATATAATCCTGATAGTTATATGTCATTATAAAACTAATGAAATTTCAAAATGCTTTATATAATACATAGAACATATTCGTAAAAAGTTTCTATAAGTATTCCTTTGTGAGCCGTTTTACATATGCGTTTATTATACAAGAGTAAAATAAAATTAAAGAAGCAGTGTAGTTTCTCAAACTGTGATTAAAAAGTATGGATATATGGCAGGAGTGCGTCTATGTACGAATTCCCCAAGCAAGTGCAGCTTTTGATACTGGTAGTGCACTGTATACGCAAGAGCCCATACGGACTTTTTGCACGAATTACGAAAGCTCTTCTAACTGGCTCTTCAAACCTGGAAAACTTACTTCTGTCCATATGCATAACACTCATTTTTGTTTATGGATAAAAGCAAACGCATTGCACTCATTTGCTATAGTCTTGCGTAATATGTCCGACTTATGCTTGCTTACTCCTTAGGAGATTGCTAACACACGGAATGTATAGTCGTTTATTTGAAGCGATAGTAGGACAGGAAATTTTTAACGTATAATAAAATGATGTTCCGGGAAATGTACAGTGCTTTTTGTCTTTATAGCTCTCTCGCATCTTGAAAGATGAGAATAGAAAGTTATTTGCAAAACTTACGTACTTGTTCATTTTCCTTCACAGTATACTTAATCTTCAGTTCACATCATCGGATTATTTAATTCTATTTAATTTACGATAACGTGACATTTATCGAGTAAAATATACAATAGGAATTAAAATTAAATACCGTAGAATTAAAAACCAAACTCGAGGATTATCCATTTAAAATTTAAATTGTGTTTTAAACAGTATATAATAACAATAAAAGTAAACATTCATATGATCTTCCAAATTAAATTTATAGGGTGCCAGAATTATATATGTTTATTATAAATGTATTTATCATAAATAACAAATGCAGAGAGAGAAATACAATTATTTCATAGTATTATTACTTTAATTTGAATATTTTATATATTTACCTCTATGTCTTATAGAATCTAAATCTTTCCACATTTAAATTTTCCATAAATATTTAAATATTCGCAGTATAATTACTACTGTTCCCTTTCTGACATTTCATTTATGCAAGAGAGTATTAAATTAATATATTAATTCATTAATCATGATCATGATTCCAGAATAGCTTTTTAAATTCAGAACTTACACACTATTCCTAAAAATTAAATTGTATCTACAAAATTCTTACGAGATTATCTAAAATATATTTTTGTTTAATTCATACGTTTATTCTGTTTATATTCTACAATTATTATGTTATTATAGTATTATTATTACATCCAGACTTGAGAATCATTTAAATAAAATAAAGGTATCTCCCGTGTAACACGGTGCTCTTACGACACGAATATGCACTCAGATAATACACAGTTCAAGAATTGGGCAAATTCTCTACCTGCACCAAACGGTGCGCAATGAGATTTTTTAAGCGCGAACACAGTTATTTGATATTTTTTATTCAAGAAAACGTGTGTGTAGAAATATTAAAATTTCTAATTTATTTCTAGTTCATTTTAGTGGAGTATTAACCATTTGCACTCGAAAATTTGTTCACTGTATTGAAATAGCAACTGAAAGCGTTTCAGATAAAAAAAAAGTCACTGACCTCTTTTACAACTAACATACATCACATTAATATGTAATACTTTCAATTAATTACTAATTTTCTTAGTAACATATTTTTTATAGTTATGAAAATATAATATACTTTTGTTAACTGATGGAACCTAACACCTATTTCTGCATTAATTCTTTGTTTCGCATAACGGGGATTCGCATAACATGGCATTCTTTCGGAACCTAACTACCGTTTTATGGGTGTCATCTATATTTGAAAAATAATAATTTAAATGATATATCACCTACCTTATTTGGATAGATGTTGTTTTGAAATAATATTTAATGTTCGTTATTTTATTTGAAAGAGAATTAAAATAGAAGATTTTGTTGAAAATTATTATTTAATTATTTATTTAATTTTGACACAAAATAAAGTTCCCTTCGCTGTGTCATATCTAAATTAAAAATAAAGTTGAAATAATCCATTATTTTAAATCAAATTTGCCCAAGTATACATTTAAAATTCCATTTATAATTATAAAAATATAAATTTAAAATTTCAAATATTTCATGCAATTATATAGCTTTATATGAATGAAAAAGCATCGAGTTATTTTGTAAAATATGTTCTCAAATTATTTTATGTAAATTCAACTTTGAATCGTTCAAATAATATTAATAGGCAATAATATCGATTTTAGATTTAGTAAGTTTCTTAAATTTTGAGATGTTTCAATATCATCTCGAAAAGTTTAATAAACTTTTTAATCAATTATTTCTAAAAGCATTTTCTAAAAAACACGAAAAGACCTTTCCTTTATTTAATATTATACAGTTAGTTCCCTTTGGGTAGGATATGTTCGTAATTAATTAAGTAAAATTAGCAATTGCCTCGTTTACTTCAAATCCTAACTTATGGTATCTAATAGGGTCATATCAATCGGCTCATATTCCAGTTGACTAGTTCGTCGATCATCAAATACCCTGCAATTACTTAGTCACGCATCAACTCTTATACCGACCAATCGCTTATTAAACGCTTCCACTTAATGGCTGCACTTCAAATCAATCAAAACACCTTGATCTTCAAGTTCGAACATCTAACAGCATCTTGCTACGATTACAGCAAGAGATTCATCAAATATTAAATTAAATTAATAATCTAATTAAAAATATATTATTAATTCACAATTAGTTAACAAATAACGAACATGTAACAAGATTGTCTACAAAATGTCAGAACAACACAAAACACTAGATTATGCATTTCGTTTTCTGGTATTCCATATACTAAATTTGACAAAATTTCGAACCAGGTAGTGAAGTACTTGCTATGGAATTTACCTCATGAGATTACACGTTAAATGGATTTTTTAATTGATATGTCTAAAATATTAATTTTTTGATAAAAATCAATTTTAATCAGTTTATATAGTAAGGGGGCAAGTCGCAGGTTATTTGGCTATTATAAAAGAGGTTTATGATTCAGAAAAGGGAAAATATTAGAGAAGAGAATAAAAAGTCGCATCGATTAGTACAGCGGTTTTCAACCTGGGAGACGTGGACTATTGCCGGAGGAGGCGTCAACATTTTTTAATAAAATATTAATTTTCATATCATAATATCTACAAATAAATAAAGCTTCATATCGTAACGCACGTAAACGGTATAGCGAACCCTTGTTATTATTCTGTTAATTGTAGTTTTAATTTTTTTTTGTAATAAAGATTTTATTATTTAAAACGTGTCCATGTTATTATATCTATTAAAAAAAATAAAAGGTAGGGAGGCGCGGAAAAATTTTTTTTCGGGGAATTGAACATATAGGTCAACTGAAAAAAATAAAAGTGGCTTTGAAGCTTTCTAAGCTTCTTCAGTTCTATAACAGGAATATGCATTATTTAATTTTACGTCACGAAAACTTTTTCTAGTTCCCATTGGTTTGAAGCTTTAACAAGCTTTAGCTACTTGTGCGGGACCTTGAATAAAATATCAATTTAACATCATATCAAGGTAGTCATGGAAACAGACATGACACGAATAATGTAATTATCGTGTAAGATTAAGACGGTATACAAACGTTATTATTATATATATTTCGTAAAATTAGATACATTATTACTTAATTCTATTGAACTTTTGTACATGTACATAGAATATTTGTACATAGAAACAGAGAAAAGATGAGGAGACTTCTCATGGGAATCGAAATTGTGACCTTCTGGCTACAAAACTGGGATTTTATGTCTATTGTCAAGCGAGGGTTTTAATTCTCTATTGTTTTTGCTCCCCTTTTCTTTTGTTTTATTATAGTACATATTTATTTATCATACACAGTGTATTACATACAGTTATTAGAATCATATATACATTTTATACTTCACTTTTATTACAGCAACTAAGTAAGCATTCCTTGCTGTTGTTAACAGGTATGATTCTTTCTTGGAATAACGAATACTCTTTTGGTTGTATTACTGGTTAAAAGTTGTACATAGCTTTAAATTATTCAAACAATATTGATTATTAAAGTTGTATAAATATAATTATGGCTATTATATTATATATTCAAGATCATTTATTTCCACTACCTGCTCACTTATTTCTGTTCCTCGACTGTATTTCAATGTATCTCAGCATTAAAAAATACGATAGAAAAGAATAATTACTCCACTTTAAAAAAATAGTAGTGACCTTACAAGATTTAAGAAAAAATGAGCGTGCAAAATCTCTCTCTCCAACAATACTCTACCTTTCCATTATTCCATTATTTATACATGTTATATGCTTCAAAGATACTGCGGTATCATTAAAAGTAAAAAAGGTATTTAAGTGTTCATGCACATTGTATACGTATATTATTAATTTATCAAAAAATAAATATGTTTTCGAGAAAATTGGTCTCTCGAATTTTAGTGTATTATTTCCTTTTCACAAAAACTATTCGGAAAATATGTTGCTATTGTTAATATATAATTAATGTCAACCCCTTTCTCACGAGCTAAAAAAATATTCGGTATTAAACGCGTTAAACATGCCTTTTATGTTAAATTCATCTCACTTTCTTATAAAAATCGTCACATAACTAACTCCATACTCTGTACTGTACTTCATACTTCCATAACTGTACTTCATACTCTGATAAAACATTACAATATTACACACATCAGGAACAAACAAATCCAGTTATTTTTTAGGTGAAAATATCTTCTGAGGAACGCAATATACGTGAAAATTACTTGTCCAACTTAATTCGCATTTTTCAAATTGAAATATTTTTCTTTCTCTTCTCTCGAACCTGTTTAGCCGCAAATTACTCCTTTCATACACTCGCGTAATTAGCGTGGTAAATTGATAAAAATCCAGAGGAAGCGTTTTTGAAAGTTGTTTAAATTATCGTTAATTATTTATGAACAGAAAGTTGTAATATTTTATAATTTAAAACGAGATTGTTGATAGAAGGTTATTTTATTTTGATCATTCTAACAAAATGTCCTTGTTAATTAAGTCGATAGATGGGACAAAAAAGTGAGTGGAAACAACTAATTATAAGGAAACGGCGTTTGAAAAATAGAAGGCAGAATGGAAGTATAGTTTTTAAAATTTGTATGAATGAAAACACATATATTAACTTTTGATTTCATTTGTTAAATATAACTGCATGCAACAATTTTTTAAAGGTAGTGAACATTTTTAAAGGTAGAACGGTTTAACGTTTTTTATTCCTAACAGCAAGTATAAATTTTACGAGCAATTTATGAAACAGTTGAGACCAATCACACATATATGTAAGATATAACTATACTGTCAATGATTTTGGAATTTGATGTTTCCTGTGAATTTGATGACCTGTACAAACATTATTTAACACAATTCACAAATCACGCAATCTTACTTTTTTTCTATCTTACTTACATTTATTTATCCTTTTATACGTGAAAATTATCATTGACAATTAGTATGTACGTTAAACTTTATTTGAAGTCTATTAAGTTAAAGTTATTTAGTTAAAGCTTATTCTACTCTATTTTCCAATATTCTAAACACTAATAGCACTCTCTGAAACGATTTATGTCCTAAACATCGTTTATAAAGTAAAATGCTTTCGCATAATATCATTTAATCCAATAAACACAATACCAATATCGAAGAGAATGAAATAATTGGTGCAATGAATATTGTAGAGGACGTTGAAATAGATAATTTAGTAGAAGTGTATTACGAAGATGGAAATTTTGCACAAATTTTTATTGTAAGAACCTCAATTTCTAGAAGTAGGTCGAAATTAAGTCATGCTTAATTGCACACAATGCTTAAGATTAGTACGTGAAAGAAGGGCGGATGTAACAAAATATGCCCTGAAAATATTTACCTAGTGTGCCTCAATTAAATGAAAGAATCCGTAAAATAGAGAAAGAGAGAATACACGGGTGTTAGTACGTATTATATGGGAGACGAGTGCACGAGTTAAACCTCCTCGCCTTTTGTACATGGAAACGAGTTTTTAAAAGTTTTCCCTCGTGAAATTAATTCAAGTTATTAGCTTTTCAGTGGCACATCCCAAGCATTAAGAAAGTGGGTCACAGATTCAAATAAGGTATCATAGAACACATCATAAACAATGATTTAAAAATGATTTAAAAAAGATGTATCAGTCTTATAGAAAAAATTAAATCACTTTACTATGGTGCATCCATACGTCTAGCATTGAAACCATTCAAATTTTCTATAAGTTATTTAAAATTGTTGGTATGTAATGTATTGTATCAGTAATTATATGTATTTATATTTACTTATCAAACTGATTAAAAATCCTTGCACATTTTATAAGAAGGTTATTTTTATTTAAATAAATTGTATAATAATGAAGTATAATAAGATATTTATTTCTTAACATACAAATAAAAAATAATTGTTTATGCAGATATAAACATTATTTCATATAAATAAAAGAACAGAGCTTTCGTTACTTTGACGTGGTATATATATATTAATCTTACAATGAAATTTTACAGCACTTAATTTTGATAAAAATTGACTTTTTATAAAAAGTACGAAAATTTTCATAGGAAACCGCATACGTCTCATATACGTCGTACGTGTATTATTATACGATATTAATATTTTATAAGTAAAAATAAGAAAAAGATGTTATAAATATAGATTCGTAAATACTGTA